>RJWM01028969.1:0-22500 GCA_004363535.1 Dasyprocta punctata | reverse complement strand
AGGACACACAGTCTCAAAAGAATAAAGAACTGGGGATGTAGCTCAGTGTGAAGGGCCTGGGTTTAACTCCAGGTACCAGTGTTGCTCACTGGGTAAGCCTGGGATTTGGAGAAGTATGTGTGCTCCACAAGTTCCCAGATAAATGAGCACGATTCGGACCCAGGACCACACTCTGAGAGCCTCCGTGTCGGGTGGGATCTGGCTTCCTGCCGTTCTGCACCCATGCAAAGCAGGCCCAGTTACAGCCCTCCCCACAGGCTGGCTGTGGGATGCCAGTGAGGTAATGGGGTGAAAGAGCTTCGTCAGCTGCGGTGCAGGCTGTGGCCCTGGTCATCTGCCAGGTCCCCTGCCCCCAGCTGCTCCCCTGGAGTCACGCTGCCGAGTTGGGTCCTCGAGAGATTTCCTGCAGCCCACCTAGTTCTGGGCCACTTCTGCTCCCGCGGGACAGAGCCAGCCAGACCCCTGTCCTCCCTGCCTGTGGCAGCCTTCCCCACCGTGCTGGCCCCAGGCCACTTGTCCAGGGGCCAGCCCGGGCAGGCCTGGCGGCATCAAGCCTGTGACTCACGACTTGGACTGGATGCTGTCATTCCGCCTCCAGCGTGGGACTCCCACTCCACGACAGCTGCCATTCTGAGGCTTGGGCTGCGCATCGATAAACGGGGGCCACATGGGTGTCCCCAAAGGGTGGAAACTCAAGGGTCAGTACTTTTACAACTCTGGCTCCCAGGCTGGCCCGGGGGCAATGCATAGTAGCTGTTCGTGTTTTCAGAAAGCTCCGGGCTGTCTCCGAATCTAGGCCCCAACGTGGAGCCCAGTCTGCTCCCACGGCGTTCCGGGCACCCGGCTGCGCCCGCCCTGGAATGCAGCGTGGGGCCCTGCTTTGCAGCCCCGAGCCGGGCTGCCAGGGCCCACGGGATGGGGGCAGGCAGGGGTCGTCCCAGCAGAGCGTAGGAGGCGGGACGACGCGAGCGCCCCGGCGGCTTGGGATCGGCCCGGGAAAGGACAGGGAGGCCTATGGGGGCGGGACCGTTATTAGGGCTGTGCGTGGGCAGGGCGAGGGGACGCGATGCAAAGCGGAGTACAGGGTGGGCAAGCTGGTCTGGCAGGTTAGAAGACAGAGGCCATAGAGAGGGCGGGGCCTACGAGGGGGCGTTCCGAGGCGTGGTTTTTCTGGGGGCGGGGCTGGACGCACTCTGGTATTGTTGGAGGGCCGCAGCCTCCAATAGGGCGCGGGGGCGTGTCCGGGGCGGGGTCTTAGGTGGGCGGGGCCCAGCCGTAGCCGTTGAGTTCCCAGACGGCCTCCGAGACCGCGGAGTGACCCGAGCCAAAGTCTGCGCAGTCGGTCTGGGACTCGAGCGTGCTACGCCGGATTTGCTTGCAGCTCGGAGCAAAAAAGCAGAGCTAACAGGTGAGAAAAGGGGCCGGGAAAGCCAGACGGAAGCTCCAGAAACAAAGTTAGTTTTTGCCTCCGTTCCGCACCCGGCTCAGGCAGCTTTCTTTCTTGCAACAAGTGACAGATGAGGACAGCTGGAATGGAGCATCGACCTCCGATTCTCGCTGTCCCCGGTTCCCCCGCCCCGCCATGCACCAGCTGCATGGCTCCGGGCCCGGGCGGCTCCCGGCCCTGCGCCTCCCGGGTTCCTGGAGGAGGAAGTGAGGCTAGGTGAGCTCCGGGGAGCCCGGAAGGTGCGCACTGGCAGCCAAGAGGGACGCAACTGAGCCACTGCTGCCTCCAGGTCAGGTCGCGCTGCTCCGCCCAGTTCCTCTCCAAGCAGTAGGGGGCCAAACAAAGCTACTACTTCAAAGATCGCACTGGTTCCTCCGCTGGGACCCGAACTCATGCGCCTGGGGGAGGGGATCCCAAGGCAGAGAGCTTCTGTTCTTTCTCCCCCTACCCTGACAGCTCCCTGAGGGGCCCCTGGGACTTCCAGTGGAAATTCGGCAGGGCTTTTCCAGATCGCTGCTGAGGGGCCCGGGAGGGACCGAAAGGAGCTGTTCTTGTGGGGCAAATGGGGAGGAGAAGGGAAACTCCCACGGAATTTGGGCGGTGAGTCAAGGCCAGCCCCAGGGTTAGCTCCGGAGGCTGGAGACTGTCCCCGTAGGGGGTGGCCGCCTTATCCCCAGCCAGGACAGCTGAGATCTAGGTCTGTGATCAAGATCTTGGGCTTTGGGACCAAAACTGACTTGGGTTTCACCCTGCCGCAAACCTCAATTTCCTCATCTGTGAGTAAGGACAGAACCTGAGGTTGTAGCAATAGGTCAACAGGACGGAGCATGCACCGTGCCTACTAGGGAGGCCTCACGTAGCAGCTGTCCTGATGAAGGAGCTGTGTGTGCAAGCTGGCCGCATCCCGCTCCTGATCTTGTGAGGGCCAGAGACTGCCCCTTGCCACCCACATGGCTCCATTCGTTTGGGTTTAGGGAGAGTCACCTGAACCCAAGGCCGACTGGGATTTTTGTAATGTTGTTTGAAGTTGGTGGGTTTTCAACAACATAAACTAAAACCCATCTACCGATCACCTGCTGGGCAGGGGACTGAGCTGCGGGACACAGAGGTGAGCAGCTGCACTGCCTCTGCCCTCATCCTGAGCTGCCCACAGTGAGGGCTCCCCTGTCCCCACGGTGTCCCTGCTGGGGAAGGTCACTCACACGCAGGGCTCTGGACCAGATGGGCTCTCAAGGGTCCAAACTGCCCAGGTGGCTGATTGTAGTGGTTGCACTGCATGGCTGACGTGGGGTGGAGGTGAGGGGGTAGTGTGGGCACCTGGTGCCCATCTGAGCAGGGTTGGGCACAAGGGACACTGAGATGTTGTTTGCCTACTGTGGGATCCAGCGAGCTGAGCCTCACACTGGAGCCAGCTGGGAAGGACCGTGGGACCCTCCCATCGAAGGCTGTGCCTTGTGACAGAGATGGGGTGCATGGGGATGCAAGGCAGGGGTAAGGGGTGAGACCAGAGCAGGACTCTCCGCCTAGGCTCCCCAGTCCTGGCTGGGCTTGGATTGATGTGGGGTGTGGTGTCCCCTGTCCAAGGTTTTCACGGGCGTTAGATGAGGGGTTGGCATAGTGGGAAAGAGAGGGCTCAGTAGGTGGTGACCCTGTGTGGGGGGTGCATATTGCAAACCGTACCCAGTGAACAGCTAATGGGAGCCCCCTACCAGCCCTGCCTCCTGAGATGAAGGACAGCAAGGCCCGCCCCCTCAGGCTGCTTACCATCTGGGGAGTGCTCTGACCAGGACAGCAGGACTCCCACACAAGAGATGAGACGGTAGGGCTAGAGAGGTTTTCAGGGCCTTAAGGATTGGTCAGGCAGCCCGAGACAGCGTCTCTGGCCAAGGAGGGTGACTCGATGGAGGGAAGGAGATCGATCACCTGTCCTGGGGCTTCTCAGGAAATTGCCAGATCGATCAGGCTGGTCAAAGTCCGAGACCACAGGGTGGCAACGTGGGGATGTTGGTAGGAGCAGCTCATCGGGGACCTTGAATGCCGAGGCAAGAAGTTTGCATTTGAGTTGCAGAAAAGTGGGAGTCCCTGGAGGTTTTGGAGCAGGGGAGCGACACTGTAGAGTGTGGCGCACTAGGGAGGGTGGTCTGCCAGGTGTGCCGGGGCGAGGATCTGCCGCCGGCCACAGGACAAAGAGCCAGTGGCTGCAGTGAGGGGCGGGAGTGTGTGCAGCGGATCGAAGGAAGAGGCTCTGGCCATGGCACGGCAGGGCGGTGTCAGAAGGGAGGAGTGTCCCACCGGGGCAGGCGCTGGCCCCGGCACTGATCAGGCACCCAGGCTGGCACGTGTTTCCCACCAAGCAGGGTTTGGTTCCCTCAGCCTCCTCTGGAGCTCTACTCTCTCTGCAGGGCTCAGACCTTAGAGGAGGAAGCTGCTACTAGCTGTCCCCCTCCACCCACAGGGCCCAGCCCTGATCCCTGAAGCCTCGATAGCCCTCCTGGTGCCCAGCCCAGCAGTCCCAAGCCCTGCACGTGAATTCCAGTTTGGAGCCCTGGGGCCAACTGGTGCTCAGGCTCAGCTCCTGCTCCAAGCCATTGTAGCCACTGCTCGGGACCATCAGAAAGGCAGCCCTGAGCTGGCCCTGAGCGGCGGGAGGGAAGGAGATACAGTGTGAGCCCAGCAGGAGCAGCCCTGCCCACCGGCTTCCCCTCCTGCGGGCCGGCCTCTGAGGGCTGGAGGGGAGCCCAGAGGTGAACAGGGCCTGTGCTATGGGGTGCATGACTTCCCCCGCGCTGAGGCCCCTGATGCTGCCTGCGAAGCCGGCGCCCCCGCTGCAGGGCCCAGCTGGGATCCCTCGAGCAGCTTGCTCCTGCCCCCCACCCTCACCCCCCGGGATCTTCCTGCCCTGGTGGCTTCCTGTCAGCCGCTGATTCACTCCGGGCTGACAGCAAAGCAGCTGAGGGGCACAGAGGCCTGTGTTCTGGCTCTCGGAGCAGGTTCCAGCTCTGCTGTCTGTGCACTGTGTGACGCAGAAAAGTCCCTTCTCATCACTGGTCTGCCCTGCCCTGCCCTGCCCTGCTAGTGCCCTGCCCCCTTCTTCACGTGGCTTTCGGGGGCCTCCATGACCAGGATCTGGCCTTCGCAACAGAGGGGATGTGTGTGGCTGCCTGCTCTGCACGTGTGCACACGCACACACTGCAATCTTCCCATAGCGTGGCTGGGCAGCTCCCCTCAGATAAGCAGTGCTCATCCTGCCCCCTCCTTCCCCCTGCCACGCCCCCTTCCGAGCCACCGCATCCTTGGGGGACCAGCTAGTGTGGTAGCACACAACAGAACTTAGGAGCTAGAGTCTTGGTTCTGCCTGGTCCTAGCTCTGTGGCCCTGTCTTTTCTTTTTTTGTTTGTGTGAATATAGGATCTCCCTATGTAGTTCAGGCTGGTTTTGAATTATCTGTGTAGCCCAGACTGGCCTCACACTTACAGCAATCCTCCTGACTCAGCCTCTTGAGTACTAGGATTACAGGCATACACCATCATGCCCAACTTCTGTGACCCTTTCTGGTGTCACAGTTTCCAAATCTGTAAGTCGAGGATGATAACGGTGATGACCTCACCGAATGTCCTGAGGATGCAATAGACAGAAGGGCTTGCGAAACCCTTGGCAGTCTTGTTTCTGTCTCACGGTAAATGCTCAGATACCGAGAGCTGACGAGACTGCGGCTCAGGTCCTCGGTGTCCAGGTCCTCTGTACCCCTCTGGCATACACGTGTGCGTCCCCAGGACCCTGGTCATTTCTGGCTGTGAGATTCTGCCTGCTCTTCCCAGGTGGCCAGCTTGCATCAGTATGACTCTAGGCTTAGTGAGTGGAAGTGGGTCTGAACGTCACCTTCCCCTTGGATGCTGCCGCTCCGTGGCTGACAGAGTGCTTCTGGGAACCCTCCTGGGCAGGGACTTCCCTGTGTCCCATTCTGTGTCATGGATTCCTGGCACACAGCAGGCAGGTGGGAACTGGTAGCTGAATGAATAAGTGATTATCCTCCAGGGGACTTCATCAAGACCAAACTCAGTGCTGGATTCTCAGTGATGCGTTGGAAGGGATGAGGCCAGGAAGCAGGGTCTGTGCACCCCACTCCTGAAACCTGACTCAGAGGGAATGGCGGGAATGGCTGCTTGGCCTCCCCTGTCGGAGCTGGGGCTTCTGTGTCCCCTGTGACGCTTGGCCTTTACCCTGCAGAGAGGGGAACAGCCAACTTCCTCCACCCTGGCCTGTGGGGGGCCAGTGTGGCCTTTAGGGAGCCCTGACTCAGCCAGAAAAGACGCCTTCTCATCAGCAGTTATCTGTGGACAGTGTCTCGCAGGGGTTCAAGCTGGGGGGCAGGGAGATGCCCCCCAGGATGCCCATGCCAGAGCCCCGCTGGGCAGCACCCCTCTCCCTCTGACTTCTCGCCCTGCCGTGGAGCCTTCTGCCCCTTCTCAGGGCCTGGCATGGGCCGGGCTAGGCTCTGGGCTGACAGAGACGTGGACAGTAGACATGAAGAGGTTTCCCGCTGCTGCCCAGCACAGTGTGACCAGCCTTGTCACCCTCTGTCAGCTTGAGCACCTCAGGAGAGCCTTTAATGCACCAGCTGCTTCTCGCTATCTATCAGTTTTGCATATGCAGATTCAACAAACCTCAGATCAAAATATCCGAGAAAAACACTTCCTTTTTTACTGAAAGCGGACAGGCTTAAAATCGTCACTAGTCCCTAAAAATATAATATAACAACTATTTGCATAGTGTTTGCATTGTATGAGACATTATAAGTAACCTAGAAATGATTTAAAGTATAAGACAGGCCGTGCGTAGTTATGTGGAAATACTGTGTCCTTTTATATAAGGGACTTGAGCATCCACAGAGTCTGCGTCCCTTGTGGGTACCAAGGGACAAGCACCCATGCTCCCAGCACTGCTGGACAGTGATGCTTGTATGTGAGCTGCTGTCCGTGAAGCCCCTGAGACAGCGCCTGGCGCAGAGTAAGTGCTATGTGTGCACTGCTATTTGGATCGCGGTTATCAACCGGAAGCAGGATGTGAGTCTTTAGGGACAGGAGAGGCTGGTGACTGGCATGAGTCTGGGAACCAGGGACCTGAGATCGTGTCTCTGCTCATCCTCTACTTTCCAACTGACCTTGGGCAAATGACAGCCCTTCTTGGGCTGAAAAACTCTAACTCTCCCGCTGCGATCACTGTACTTGGCTTCGGTGAGACCCGGATGGTGTCATACTGAGTCCTGGGATGGGACCTCTGGGCCTGGCCTCTCTCTCACCCTGGATGAGGCTGGGAAGAGACAGCAGGTCATCAGGCCCCAGCCTCGACCCTATCCTGTGTTCAACAAGGCCAAAATGCAGATAGATACCCATAAATGTGTATATTGCAATACATTAGATTACAGACTTTATTTTCTTTTGCCTATTTTCTGACTCTTCTGCAGCAAGCCCGTATTAATTTTACGCCCAGAGAAAAGCAAAAGAACCCATGCGTATAATAAAACTGTCATTAAAACCCCTTATTATACACAATCTAAGCAAAAATGTATCATGGAAACTTGGGATCCTATTGAAGTTTTTGTTGTTAATAAAATCCTGTGTGTTTGAAGGAGGGGTAGAGTGTTGGTTTGAAGGGCTTATCAACTTGTCTGGCCTCAGAAGACACCAAGGGAGTGTTCAGACCCCGGCGCCTGGGGCACAGGTCAGAAGTGATAGGAGTATAATCTAGCTGTGCATGCAGGGAACCCGCCCTGCTGCTGGGAGGAGCTTAGGAAGCTTTCCAGCAGCAGTTGCAATCAGGCAGGAGATTACCTCTCTGAGCTTCAGTGTTCCCATCTGTGAACTAGGGGCAATAGTAGTAATAATAATAATAATTATAGTACCTCAGGGCCTCCGTGATGGTTACATAGGCATATCACGGAGCTCAAATGGAAATGTCACTACAGAGATCTGGAGAAGTGGCTTCAGTTCCAAGGCCCAGGAGGTTTGCTGACTGCCTATCCGGGAACTGGCAGAGTGACCAATCTGGACATTGGAAGTGCTGGACAGGAGTCTGCCTCCTTGCAGGACCCAGTGGCCAGAGCAGCAGACACCCCAGACAGCAAACTCAGTGCAGGAAGCCTGACTCTACAAGAGATGGGGCCCGGTGGAGCATGCCCGGTGCGTCTCCTATCAGGAGTAAAGAAGGAGGTGGAGCAAGGCTGGAGGTGTTACTGGTAGAGGGTGCTCAACCAGGGAAACGTTTGGAGAAAGGCAAATGTGTTCTCACATATATAAGGCCCTTCCAGTAATACCTGGTGTTCAGGAGGTGCTCAGTAAATGTTCATTTGCTGTGGCTGGCGATAACAGTGATGATATTCTACTGTTGGAAAGACATCTCCCACTCACTGTTTTAGGAGGTGCCCTAAGAGAATGGTGTTGTAATGGAAGCTAGAACTTGTCACCATTTACAGAGGAAACAGAAAGTCCCCGTGGGGGAGGGTTGCTCTTTCTGGAAGTTGTACAGCAAGTGAGTGGGCATCTGGGACTGGGGTCACCATGCGTCACAACCCTCGGCCTCTCTGAATGCACCCAGTGACTGGAGGAGGGAAACCACGTCTCTTCCTCCCCCAGTCCCAGCCTTTCTGCCTGTCCCAGAGCCCCTCTGGTCTCCTATCCCTCTGCCGTGACCCTTCAGCGGGCAGGGAGGAGCCGTTGCCCGGAGACCATGTTGCTGGCACTGTGGTGGTTGTCACTCTTCGGGTAAATTGCGAGTGCGGCACGACCAAGGTTCTCCCAGCCACTGGGCGTGGCACTGATGTCAACCTCTAGGGCACGGACTGGTCCCGCCTCACAGGGTCTGCTGGCCTTGAGGCTCAACTGAACCAGATAATCCTGGCAGCTTGCCCAGGGCAGGCCCAGGGAGGCGGCCACCGTAGTGAGGCCCGAAGTTGACGAGGGTGGTGACCACGGGCAAAGACTGCTCCTGCCCCTGTGCTGGGAGAAATAACAGGGCCACTCCTTCCCCTATCACTGGGATCTGCGGGTCTGGAGAGGAGGAGCTTCCCAGGGTGCTGGGAGCCCTAGGGCCACAGAGAGCTGAGTCCCTGATTGCAGTGTCTAAGCCCAGCCTAGAGCTGGGGGTATTCCAGGTGTTCAGCTGAGGGCAGAGTTGGGGGTTTGTGACTCGAGTCTCAGGATCTTCTTGTTGTATGCAGATCTGTAGTTCACTCAACCAACCTACCTGCCAGGTCTGATCCCATGAACAACATCCAGACTCAGCTTGGAAACTTTAAAGCTTGGAGGGCTCACCACCTTTTATCTCAGACAGCTCTGAGACTATCGTAGAGCTTGAGCAAAGCCACCCACTTTGCCGATCTAGATCTGGTTTATGACCACCATGCTCAATGCAGATATACTATCTGAACTCAGTGGCCGCAAAAGCCCCCCAGACTTTCTAACCACTAAAGAAAGTTTTCGTGGAAAAATTTGTAGGCTGAAGCACAAACCGGCAGGAGGGAAATAACAACTCAGAGATAACCACTGTGATCAGTTTGGTGTTTTGGCTTTTAAAAAATAAAGTAAAAATGCGCCTACACCCCAGATTGGGATCAAACCCTACGAACCGCTTCCTGCACCGCCCCCTCTGGCTGAGGCTTAAACAGGGAGGATTTTTCCGCATGATTCATTCTCCTTTCAGGGTCCGACCCAACCCCGTCATGTCACACCCCAAGACTCCGCTGGTCTGTGGTCACACACATGGGCCACTCGGAAGCTTTCATTGGTGTCCACGCCACCGTAGCCACCACCTTGGCCGTCTGTGAATTTCGTGCTTAGCTCTCCCCAGCTGCACGCAGGGAATTCCTAGAAGTGGTTCTGAAGTCGGGCTCCTTAAATTCAAGGGCTGAGGACCCTCCCCCTGCTCCACACCAGATTGCACCCCCAGTTTAGCTCCAACACCTTGTGTCATGTGGCACACCCACAGAAGGAAAGGGCAGGCTTTGAGGGTGTGTTTCCCAAAGAGGCACAGACAGACAGACAGACAGACAGACGGGGCACCACAGGTACGGGAGCTCTTTCTCTGCAATTAGAGTCTGGCTCCTGACCCGCCTCCTCCTCCTCTTCCTCCTCCTTCTCCTCCTCCTCCTCCTCCTCCCCTGCCTCCTCCTCCTTCTCCCCCATCCCTGGGAGGGTGTGATGTCATTAACTAATCATGGGGACTCTTTACTATTTAATGGCCTGTCCCCACAGTGACTCCTTCCACCCCAGCAACCCTCAGGAAACTGGGAGTGGGGAGCAAGAGCGTGGGATGAGTCCGTCCTGGGTACACGTGGGTCGTGACGGGCTGGTACAGTGGTTCCTGAACTCCAGCTCACGTGAGAGTCACTCGGAGGATTGTGAAAGCCTTCCTTGCCCAGAGCTTCCGGTTCCGTTGGTTGAGGGGGTCAGCCTGAGGATGTTTATTTCTAATTCGAGATCCCAGGAGATGCCGCGAGACCCCACTTTGAGAACCGCTAGAGTCCTGCATAGGGGCAGGGCTGGACGTGTAAATTCCCACTCCTACTGCAGCTACAAGTGGAAACCTTGCCTTATTTAATGAAGGCCCACCTCCCAGCCCTCCTCCAGGGTAGGCCTAGAATATTGTGGAAATTTCTGTCTTCTTTGGGACAGGGTCTCACTACAAAATCCAGGCTGGCCTCAAACTCAGTGATCCTCCTGCCTCAGCTTCCCGAGTGCTGAGAATACAGGCATGTGCCACCACACCCGGCTTCCAGTGAAAAATTGATGTGTAGGAGAACAAACTGACTGTGGTCACCCCAGCTTACAGAGTGCAAACAAGTGTCCTGACAGATGTCTGCACCATCTGGGCAGGCAGGTCCCCACGTCTCATTGTGTCCCCCGCCTTCTGAAGGCTCAGTAACTCGATCTCCAGGCTCCGTGTTCTCCGGCCAGCCGGTTTATGTTCCCGGTTATTGTTCTAGGCAGGTTTTCCGGAAAGCTGGAAACTTTCTCCTGCCAGGCCTGGGCTGTGCCCACAGGCACAGCAACGGGAGCCTCATTGGCTGCCTGCCCTGGGCCCTCGGAAGGTAGCCGCGATGTCAGGTCAGCCTCCCCGGGGTGAGACCCTCTGTCCCCGCTTCACACAGAGGAAACTGAGGGGCTGGGAGCCAAACCCACTTCCCCAAGGCCACACTGAAAGGGGCGGAGCAGGCCTGTCAGTCCCAAACTCTGGGGCTGGCTCTGGTCTGGGGTGCAGCGGTTCCTGGACTGGAGGGCGCTGGGGTGTGGAGAGGCAGCCTCCGTCCCCCTCTCTCTTCAGAGAGCACCAACGCCCTGGCCAGGGCCCCCCAGTGATATCAGACCTGTAAACGATACAGGGAAATACTTTAATTCCCAACCTGATACACCGAGTTCATGTTCTCCAAAATCGAAGGATGAATTTTAAGGAACCATGCAGGTAAAGAGTAGGAAATTTTATTGTGAGAGACAGCTCCTGAGAGACAGGAGGGGGCCCAAGTGCGTTGCCATGGACCCCAATTTCTAAAGAAGGATTTACAGGGCAAAAGCAAGATGGGAACAAAAAAACTACACTCAGCCTGTAAGCTGTGCGTAGAGCCGCTTAGGTAATGTTGGCCCAGTGGGGAAGCAGGTCACGTGGCAAGTGTACATGGGAAGGACAGGACCTTTTTTGGAAGAGATGTGTCATGAGGTCCCAGTCACCCACCCAGGTGACTGACTGATGTCTATCTAGACTTTATTGGACCAGATGATACCAGTTATAGCATGTCTCGGATCCCTTGGGGAGGCCCGCAGGCCTGCTCATTCCTCTTGAGCGGGGGTGTGGCCTTCGATGGATGCGCCTTCAGCCACAGTTGTGATGTGCTCTTGGCTTCCCGCATTGACGCCCTCCAAGGCCCAGCCCTGTCTGATCACCTAGACTATTTCTGTCTGCCCCAACTGTCTATAGTATCAGGACTGGGGGACCTGTAGTGTCAGAGCTCTGGCCTCATCTTGGGGTGACCTGGCTCCTCACATCCTGCTCAGCATGCTGCTGCCTGCTGAGGGACCCCTGGCAGGCCACCCCCCTCCTGGGAGCCATCCTTTCCCTTGATGACACCTTCTGCTTTATAGCTGTGGACGGCAGGCATTTTCTCACATCTGTATCCCCACGAGTCTTCCAGCACCCCAGGCACTGGCAGGGAGGGTGCTATTACAAAGTCAGGGTGACAAGTGGCTGCCCAGGCCCCCCAGCTCCAGGCATTAGAGCAGGACCAGGCCCATCCTGAGCCCACCCCGCACCCTGAGCAGCCTCCTCTCGCCTCTCTTGGTTGCGCTGCTGGGTCCTGGGTGTGAGATGTCCAGCCCCCGAGGAAAGGCTGGGCTGGGATCTTTCTCTGGAGCCCCCGAGAAGGAAAGATGGGGTCCAGGCCATCACTGTGTCCGGCACCTGCCCAGGCCCTGGCTTTAGGATCCCTGGTGGTTGAAGGGGACAGGACCCAGTCCGGGTCCCCGCGCCCTCAGCCTCTGGCTTCCCCTGGGGACCTTGTCCGTGGAGAGTGCTCCAGACGCTCCCTCATCATCAGAGCTCAGATGCTGTCGCCCCTCTGCCTCCCCCGGCCTTCCTCATTCCTCCAGCCTGCCTGGGTCTGGGTCTGTTCTGGGGAACTGGCTGAGCTGGTTGGGTGACTTGCTGCGGCCCTCAGCCAGGGGCATGGCTGTAATGTGGGTCCAGCTGCCGGGCTGGAAGGCTCTGGGGCTGGGCCTGTGTGTCCTGGGGTGGACCGGGCGGTGGCGACAGAACTGTGACTCTCACACCTGTGGCCTGGGGCAAGTCAGTTCCCTCCCTGAGGACCCCCGAGGCAGCAGGAGAGAGGCGCAGGGCCCCTGAGCCAGGCCACATCCCTCTCCCTCTGACCGCACCTTTCTCACGTGGGAAGGGGGTCACGTGTCCCAGGCCTGGGGGCACCGATCCTACTGGTGGCTCCTAGCCCCTTACCGGCCTGGCTCCCTCACCCCTGCCCCAGCCTGGCACCTTCTCACAGTGATAGCATCAGCATCAAGCGTCCCCCTTCATCATGTGTCACACCTCCTTCTAGGTGGGGAGGGAGAGGACAGCCACCCAGTGGGAAAGGAGCCCTAGGCCCTGGCAGGTTTGCCTCCCACTCACCACCCTCGATCAGGGCCTGAAACTGGTAACCCCTCGAGGAGGGGAGGAGCCGGGCCAGCGTGCTTGGGTCCCAGCTTCCCTCCCACCTATGGCTGGCCAGGAACTGTCCCCGGGACCAGATGGAGGGAACCCCACAGGGCTCTCAGGGCCGGGTCCTTCTGCTTCTCCTTCCTTAGGGCTCTGCAAGCACCCCAGCACTCCTCCTGGTGACCGAGGTCCAGGCCGCTTGGGGATCTTGGTGGAGGGCAAGGGCAGTCCTGGAGTCTGGGGGAACCTCAGGCGAGGAGGGCACCAGGCCGGGCCTAGAAGGGCAGCTCCCAGGAGTCGGAGGCTGGAGCAAGCTGGAGGCTGGCACGAGCCGGCTCCTCTAGGAGGCCACAAGGGGACGCAGGGCGCGAGGCTGGCGAGGCCGGGTCCAGGCATGTTGGGCTCCTCGTGTTCACAGGCTGTCTGCTTGTCGGGAAGCTGGCCCCAGGGCCAGGGCACAGGGAGGGCACAGAGGACGGGCACACAGCTGTACGGATGCCTGCAGAAGGACCTGTCTCTCCTCCCCGCCTGGCCCTGGGTCCCGAGCTGGTGTGTGCTGGGGGGACCCCCCAGCAGCTCTGGGGCTCCCTGGACCTGTGTGAGGGCACTGTGCCTCTGTCCCCCTTGGTCTCTTCTCCCATCAAACACCCCTGAAGTGGAGGTGCTGAGGCCTGGAACTTGGGGAGGCAGGAAGTATGAGCCCATTTTACAAATGCGTTAGTGAGACTCAGCAAGTTAAGTGACAGGCAGGGGTGACAGAGCCAGGGCGGAACCCACATCCTCCAGAAGCCCACCTAAACCCTCAGGCCACTGTGATGCGGGTGCCAGGTCACGCTCCCCGAGGGCCTGTGTTTCGGGTCGGGGCACCGCCTGGAGGAAGTGGCATTTCAGCTGCCGCCACTCTGACTTCCTGAGCTCAGTGCCCGTGGTGGGCACGATGAGGCTGGCAGGCACCCACTGCTGTGTGGGAGCCCTGATTAGTGTCCTGCTCAGGGCCGCACCCAACCTCCATCCCAGAAGCTGGGCTGTTCCTGGCCACCATCCTCGTGGCTCTGGGTGCTGTGTGGCCTTGGGTAAGGGTCTTTACCAGCCCGGGTCTCAGTTTCTTCAGCTGTAAAATGGGATTCAAAGCAGAACTCATCTCCTAGGGCCGTGGAAGGATAAACTGAGCCTCGCAGGGCTCAGTGGTCTCTGGGGGGCAGTGACATACACAGGTTTGATGCTGGTGCTGGCGCTGTATAATTGCTGCAGATGGGGTGAGTCGGTTCCATTCGCCCATTTCTTGTGTCCAGCTTGGCACAAGGCCTCAAGGGGCCCTCGTGAGCCGTGGTGACTGTGACTCTGGACAGGAACTCTACCCCTGGGAGGGCAGCTCCTCTGGCCCCTGAGCCCGGGAGCCATTCGCTGCAGGAAGGGCATGCTGTCCTCTTTGAGGTCACCTCGAGCACTAAGCTTGGTTGAGATCCAGGGGAAGCCCAGCCCTCTGTGCCCACCTTGATCACAGCTGGGCTCATTATATAGCCCAGGCTGGCCTCAAACTCATGGCAATCCTCCACCTCTGCCTCCCAAGTGCTGGGATTACAGCTGTGTGCCACCACGCCGGCCAGGGCTCTGAAGTGCTATGTATTTGCTGACCCTACAGCAGCCGGCTCCCGCCTCTGACCACATGGACTGCAAGGGTTTGGGGTCCCAGCACTCCGCCCCTCAATACCTGCTTCCCTGACTGTCACAAAGTGGGCAGAGCTGTAGACTCCAGAATCAGAGGGTTACGGGGCACAGAGCCGAGCTGGTCACTGTCACCGGCATGAGCAGGACGAGTGCACCACCCTCTGAGCCCCTGGGCCTGCTTGGGCTTGGGGTGAGACGAGATGGATTAGAAGCAGGCACGTGGCAGTGCTTTCTTAACCTTTTTCGATCCTGTCTTCCATCTGCTCAGCCTCCACTCAAAGTCCTTGGGCGGTAGTGACCTTCCCAGGGCCATCGGAGGAGCCATGCGTCTGTCCCTCCACCCCAAGGGACACCCTTTCTGCACACCCTCCTGCCTGTGCGTAGGGGACGCCTCACTGTCACACCTGAGTCTCCTTGGTCCCTGCCCTGCCGGCATCCAGGGTCTCAGCGAACTGAACTCACCTTTGTCCTGGATGAGCCCCCATAATCCATCTTACAGGTGAGGCCCTTGGGGTGCAGAGTGGGCAGGCAACTTGCCAAAGGTCCCACAGCTCTGTGAGACACGAGACTGGAATTTGGGTTTCTGTCCGTTCAGAGTCCACACTGTGATCTGGTTTATTTTTCTGCCTCTGTTGTGGGGCTGGGAACAGGGCCTGCAAAGGCAGCTGACTCCTGAGAGCGCCCCTGGGAATCTGGGTCCTGTCGTTAGAGCCTCTGGAATCTGGGGTTCCCAGACAGCCTCTCGTATAGTCCCTAAGTGTCCCTGTGACTGACAGCCTCCTGGCCACATATGAAGTCAGTGACAGGTGTGCTGAGCGGGCTATCCCTGCAGCCCCGGGCTCAGAGCCCTGCACCAGGAACTGCAGGCCAGACCCAGTCCCGTGTGTCTGTCCCCCGGCGTCTCGGGGCTCATGGTGGGGACTTGGAGCTCAGAGAGGTTGAGAAGCTGTCTTGGCAGAGCTCACACAGCAAACTGGGATTAAACTAGGTCTTCTGGGAAACCCGAGCCCCTAGTCGTGCCTGGCCTGGCAGCCTCACATTTCTGCCATGGCCCAGGGTAACAGCGGTGGTTTTTATTTTCTTTTGATTTTAACAATAACAACAGCAACAACAACAGAATGTGAGACCTGAGATTGGAAAGTAAGATAGCAGGAGGTCAGAAAGCCTCCCCGGACAGACGGGGCTGGGGTTTCAGGGAATGCTCCACCCATCAGACATGAAAGCAAACATGGCCCTGGCCAGTCCCTCCCACCGGAGTCAGGCCGAAGTCCAGAGAGGCAGCGGCCACCGTCCGTCCAGGTGCAGCCTGGGTGGGGCGGGCTATCAACTTCCACTTTCTGCCCGGCCACAGGCTGAGTTAGTGCGGTGGGGACTAAGGTCCTGTCTATGCAGCAGGCAGAGGTCCACTCCCTGTGCCCTCCCAGGAGCAGCAGACCCCTCCCTGGCTCCGAGCCCCCCGACTGGGCACACACCTGTGGTCTGCAAGAAGCCCGCGGAGAGCTTTGGAGTTTGGCTCAGGAAATCAACAACTTGCGATTACTGTCTTGACCCACTTTGGTCTCAATTATATATTGCTTACAGAGTGCGGGGCACTGAACACGCACTTATTCCTTTAGGCCTCGTGTAACCCATGGTCCAGTTCATTTAACAGCTAGGTTTTTTGTTTTGTTTGTTCATTTGTTTTTGAGACAGGCTCTTGCTGTGTAGTTCAGGCTGGCCTCAAACTCACTATGTAGCACAGACTGGCCTTGAACTTATGGTGATCCTCCTGCCTCAGCCTCCTGAATGCTGGGATTGTAGGCCTGAGCCCCCGAGGCCAGCCTTATTTTACAGCGGGGAGAGCTGCAGACCAGGGGCATACTGACTGTCCAGGGCCACAGGGGGAGGACAGGGCCAGGGCACCTGATAGACTGAGGCCACTGTGTGCTGGTCTGATGGCGAGCCACCATCACACCCATGAGGTAGGGCGGGTCAGTAGCCCCATTTGCTGAGCGGCAAGTCCTTCTGCGGGGTTTCCCGAGGCCCTGCAGCCGGCCTGCAGCAGAGCTAGAGGTGGGACCCATGGCTGTGTGCGGCTCTGCGCCCACTGCTCACTCTGCCTCTCCACACAGGAGCCCCAATGAGGACGAACCGGGACAGGGCAGGGGGCGGAGAGAACAGAGCTGTGTACCCCCGTTTCCCAGCCCTCCGCTTCCGCGGTGCGCTCTGCCCAGCTTCGGTGCGACCTTTGGTCTCTCGCTGTCTCTGGGCCCCTTTGCCGGTGCGGTGATCCCAGAGGTCTCCGGCACAACGATACTGTGCCGGTAAATGACCCGGGGAGCGAGTCTACAGGGAGTCAAGGGTGAGTCGGAGGCACAGGAGCTTCAGGTGACACATTTTCCAGCCACCGCTCCCCCGGGGGTGCTGCCACACCGGGAAACCAGGTCTGCCCACACCCACGCGGGAGGCAGAGGGCCGGGCTGGGCTCCCTGAGGGCGGAGCTCAAACCCTCCCGAGTGCATGGGGTCTCTGGCTGCAGCACCAGGCCAGCACCTCTCGGACCCCCTAACGCAATCCCGGGATGGGAGGCCTCTGCCCGAGGGCGCGTGGGAGCCAAAGACAGACCTCCCAGGCCCCCCACGAGGCTTTGCAGGGCCGCGGCCTCAGGACTGGACTGAATGTGCCTGCCAGGGCTACATATTTTAGGAAAAGCTCCCACCAGCTTTTGCGAGCTGAAGGAAATTCAGATCCGGTGGTGGGGGAAGCCACCCACGCCACCCTGGCCGGCGGTGATGCCATTGCTGGGAAGCTGAGCCTTCCGCTGGCAGATCAGAGTTGATCCTCCTTCCCTCGGCAGCCCTCCCCACCTCTCCTTTCCTCCTTCCCACCCTGCACACCAAGGGTCTGGGACACGGGGTGACAGGGACAGGTGTGTCCCCTCCTCCCAAGGAGCTTGCACCCTACCAGGAATCTGGACATCGGTGAGCCAAGAGACAGGATGACACCAGGATATGCCGGTGACTGGGATGGGCACTGGCATGGGCTGGTTTCTCAGAGCAGCCGAGAGAGCTGAGTGTAGATCAGGAAACGGGATCCCTGGGAGGAGTGATTCTGGCAGAGAAGCAGCCAGGGCAAAGGCCCTGTGGTGAACAGAGGCCTAGGGCCCTGGAACAGTAGGAAAGAGACTAAGTGATCATGTGTAAGGGTAGGGGTGACAAGAGGGAGGAGGGACAGGGCAAACCACAAAGACCCTATCGGCTACGTAAGGCATCTGGATTTTTTTGTGAGTGTATTTTGAGACAGGGTATCGTTGTGTAGTTCAGGCAGGTGTTGAACTCACTATGTAGCCTAGGCTGGCCTAAAAGTCACAGTGATCCTCCTGCCTCAGCCTCCCAAGTGCTGGGATTACAGGCATGCACCACTACACCCAGCTTTTGAGACTGGTTTTATAGCCAGAAAGTTGTTGACTGCATCACCGTTAGGTGCAGGCCAGAGAAGAACAAGATGCAGGCTGTGTTCCTGGCGTCCTCCCTGCCACGCGGATAAGGGGCTGGGAGGGCAGGGCTGGAAGGCGGGACCTGCAGTGGCTGCGCTGCTACGCGCTATGGTGGGGGCCGCGCAGGCCAGGCTCACCGGGGCTGTGGGGCTGGAAAGAGGAGACACGTGAGCTCTTAGGTGTCGGGCTGAGCACTCAGTGGGCAGAGTGGTCATGCGCTGTCCCTCCCTGGACCCTACAGCACTTAGAGCTGGGCGTGCCGGCCTGCAGGGAGCTACGAGAACCCCGCCTTGGCCTCTCCTAAGGGCCCCGCGGTGTCGGGAGCTGTTAAGTGCAGATGGTTTTGCAGAAAATTGGGGTGGACTGTGCATGCATTCCGTGCTGAGCATCTAGTGCAGGGTGAGGCGGGGAGGAGACTCGCTGCTCCTGCCGGTGACAGCGCAGCCTTCTGTCCCCCACAGTGCCCTTGCCTCCCGGACTCACCTGCTGAGGAGCTGCTGCGGAGGAGACCGTGCCGCCCGCCCATCACCCCACAGGTGAGCAGACCGAGGCAGGAGGGCAGCTGCCTGGGCGAGGTCACACACAGCTGTGCCTTCAGGGCGGGGGTCAAGCCTGTGCCTCCTGACTCTGGGCCTCGAGTCACCATGGTCCCCGCACCCCGCAGTCTCCCCAAGGCTTTTCAGGAACCTCTGGCCACTCGGCCAGGTTGGAAATCTCCTCCTCCAGCCCAGGCGAGGGACTGACTCATGGGGGAGGGGACAGCACAGAGAGGTGACCCCCCCCCCGGAGACACCTCCGTTTCCCAGCCCCACTTCCTACACCCGAGGGCCTGGAGGACATGGGAAGGCTGGGCAGTGGGGCCTGCATCCAGGGCACACCCTTGGGTGAGGACAGAAGAGGCCTGAGCAGTCTGAGCTGACTCAGGGGCAGTGAGTCTCTGACTCCCTTAAGGTGGCTGAGCACTTAGAGTACTGGTGTCCTCGTGGCAGTCCCTCCTGCCCTCCTCCCCACCCCATCCATCCATCTCCCAGCATGCATCCCTTCCGTCCATCCACCTACTCATCTATCCATCCACTCGTCCATCCATCCATCTACCCATCAACCCACTCACCTATCCATCCACCCATGCTTCCATCCATCCACTCATCAACCCACCCGCCTATCTATCTGTCTGTCCTTCCATCCTTCCATCTGTCCACCCATCCACCCATCAACTCACTCACCTATCCATCTACCCATCCTTCCATCCACTCATCAACCCACCCACCTATCCATCTATCTGTCCTTCCATCCTTCCATCTGTCCACCCATCCACCCATCAACTCACTCACCTATCCATCTACCCATCCTTCCATCCAACTATCAACCCACCCACCTATTCATCTACCCATCTATTCATCTACCCATCCATTCATGCATCCATTCTGCCATCTATCCACCCATATATCCATCCATCCTGTCACTCACCTCACCATCCATCCATCCATTTATCTACCCTTTGATTTATTCATTCAGCAGAATTTTTTGAGCACCTACTCTGTCCTCATGAGGAACATATATAGTCTTCCACCTCCACCATGACAGTGCACGGGCAATGGACCGGTAGAAAGTACTGTACAGCAGGATAAGGTACAGGAACTGCTGTTTGTTGACAGCTAACCATACGCCAGACATTTCACCCACATGATATAATTCAGTGTCTGAGATAAATCTGAGAAGCAAGTTCTGTCTTCCTCATTTCACAGATGAGTAGAGGGGGGCTCAGAGGGGTTCAGTCACATGTCCAAGATCACACAGCTAGGCGGTGACAGAGCTGCGTTCAAACCCAGGGAATCTCACGCAGGAGGGAGCCTGTTCTGGCGACTATTCCACAGCCAGTGCCACCGGAAGGAAGCCCCCCTCCAACCTGTGTCCTGGGGGTCGGGAATGAGTGGGACCAGGGCTGGCTGGAGGAGGGGTCTCCTGCAGGAGGTGATGTCTGGGGCGAGGAATGAAAACAGAACATGAGTTAGTAAAATATCAGCAGAACAGTTTCACTGTATGGACAGACTTAGCATAAAATGATCCATTCGGGCAGTGTAAATTAGAGCTGCCTTACAAGGGGTCACCGTGCCTGCCGTGCCCTCCCGTGAGCTGCAGGGGGCTGACGGGCCCCAGCAGGAAAGTCCCCCGCCCCCACCACATACAGCAGGCGCACACTAGAGAGGGCACCAGGGGACATTCTGCAAACGAGACACTCATCCCTCGCTTCTGCAAGGACCCAGCCAGCTGGCACTGACGACAGACATGGACCCGGCGAGGCTCACGGAGCCCTGGGGGTGCCAGGCGCTGCCTTCGCTGTCTCCAAGGCAGCAAGTGCCAGGAGGACCCGCCCCGCGGGGAGGCGGCAGCCAGGCAGGCTCTTCCCTGGAGCCACGCACTGGCACAGCTGGATGTGGGCCCCGGCCTCGTCTTGTCCCTGCTGCCGTCGCTCTTCCCGGGCGAGCCCACGCACAGAGCACCCTGCCCGCCTGCAGACCCTGCCACGGACCCCCTTTCACCCCCAGGGCCGGGATCCAGAAATGTCATGGGGGGCGGGGGTTGGAGGGGTGGTGGCCGTGGACACAGACATTTGAATTGCATGGCGTTTCCGTGTGTTCCCAGATCTCTCCCTCTCTTTAATACTCAGACATGCAAACTCCGTTCTCAGCTGACAATGGACAGGAGACGCAGGCAGGGTGGGTCAGTTGGCTGAGTGCTTACGGCGCGGGCAGGCCGAGGCGCGTCCCCTGGGCTGGGAAGGGCAGGGCTGGGACACAGCCCAGGCCGTCGGAAGCCAGCGCCTGGGTCTCCACCGCCTGGCCCGCCCACACCTGCAGGGCAGAGACCTTGTCCAGGACACACACTCACCCACCCAGCCACACACACACACACACACACACACACACACACACACACACACACCAGCTGCCTCGGCCGCCCACCCACCTCCCTAAAGGGCTCTCCTGATTGGCTGAACCACCTGCCACTCAAGAGCCTGTTTGCTCCTGTTTTCTAGCGCAGCCGCTGCCTCCGTTGTGATTCCCAGAGGCCCGGCTCCATCCTTGTCGCTCACCTCCTGGTGATCTTGGGCAAGTCATTCACCATCGGTGCCTCAGTTTACCAATAGGGTGCTGAGGGCTTAGCCCACTGCAGGATATAATGGGCACGTGGGGACGAGGACAGCTGAGGTTACCCGGGGTTGGGACTATCGGGGGAATGCCAGCCCCCCGCCTGCCCTGCACGCCGGCGCTGCCCGAGCTGGGACCCGGGCCACGGGGTTCCCAGCTGCCTCCTAGCCAGCAAACAAGGGCCCCTTTGAGAACCTCACTGGCCCAAGGAAGCTGGCCCTCCCCACCGGTCCCTTTCTGAGCTCCTGGTTGGCAAGGAAGGGGCGAGATCATGTGCGGGTACAGCCGGAAAGGCGGGGATCCCCGGCAGACGGGCACATTCACAGGAAGGGATGCGGCCGCCTGTGGCTGCTCCTCCCCCACCCCGGACACCACTGTCCCCACAGCTGTCCCGGGCCAGCTGTCCTGCTGGGCTGCCCCTCTGGCCGTGGGGAGGAGCAGGGGGCAAACTGCTGCGCTCAGCCCCTCTCCTGGGACCTTCCACGGGCTCCAGCGTGGTCTGTGTCATCGCAGAAGCACAGCTGGCATCACCCTGGGGGACTGTGACAACTCAGAAACAACTGGATGTCCCATTTTAGAGCACTGAGCAGGCACTTTGCGGCCTGTCTGTATCTGGGGTTTTTGTTGTTTTTTGAGACAGGGTCTTGCAATGTGATAAATGAACCCACAGTGTAACCCAGACTGGCCTTGAAACCTGCAGTGATCTTCCTGCCTCAGCCTCTTGAGTGCCAGCATTGCAAGCCTGTGCTATCATGCCCAACTCTATATCAGTTGGGGTTTTGTTTTGTTTTGTTTTGTTTTGTTTTGTTTGTTTTTTGAAATAAAGTCTGTTTATGTAGTGTAGGCCTGCCTCAGACTAAAGGCAATCCTCCTGCCTCAGCTGCCCATGTGCTGGAATTATAAGCGTGTGCCACCATGCCTGGCAATATATCTAGGGTTTTAATTTGAGGTCATTGGGATTCCTGAAATTGTTTGCAAAATGCTATCTACATGTGAATTTTCTAGGGGAGTCTGTGATCTCAAAACTGTCAAGGGAAGGGACCCCTGTGAGCATATAGATGTATGTAGTAACAGTTTGTCAGCAGACAGAGACTGTGTGTTGCAGAAGGAAGACGGGGTTATGCAGGATGAGGCTGACGTGGCTTAAACCATCAGGGGCGCGCACACACACACACACACACACACACATATACACATACACACATATACACACACACACACACATACACATACACACACACACAGAGGAAGTGTAGCTACTTAAAGCCAGGCAGGGTTTTATCTCTGGGTGAGATAACAATTTTTGTTTGATTTGTGCTTCTCTGTGTTTGTCAGATGCACACGTATTTCCTTTGGGGTTGGGGGGGCCCGTTCTGAGAAGCCAGGATGGGGCGAACTGCAGGCCTCCTCCTGGGGTCTCCCTCAGGCCTTCCTGACTTCCCGGTCTTGTGGTATGGACCAAGTCCTGAAGCCGGGGTGCAGGGGCGAGGTCCCCACAGAGGCTTGTTCCTCAGAGTGGGGGCCCTGCCCCGCCTCCCAAGATCCAGGCCTGAGACTGCCGGGTCCCG
>RJWM01028968.1:0-25050 GCA_004363535.1 Dasyprocta punctata | reverse complement strand
CTTACCCTAAGCCTAGGTGTGGAGTCCCGCTGGCCACTCAGAGGTGGGCTCTTGGCTGCTTGGGGAGAGAAGTACTTGAATTCCACAAGGGTGAGGTCATCTGTTTGGGATGAGGGTGGGGAGGAGGTAGCTGCTCAGGGAGGGGATGTGGTCAGGAGCCAGGCCACCATTTTCCCCTTTATGTCCAGCACAGGAGGTGGACAGAAATCTCAGCCCATAACTCTGACAGAAAATCAACATAATTTAAAAAGAACTCACTCATTTCTATCAGAAGTTTGCATTCTCTCTAGGATGAGAGTACTTTGATCTAATCAAGTGTCTCCTTTTCTTTTTTCTTTTCTTCTTCTTCTTTTTTTTTTGGTACCAGGGATCAAACTCCTGCTTGCCAGGCAGGCGCTTGTACCACTGAACTAAATCCCTGGCCAGGGTCTCCTTTTCTTTAGGGGCTTCTATGTTGTCGAGGTGTGGAGGCGCGTTCCTGGGTCCCTGTTTCCAGGCAGGCTGAACTGCCCTCCGTGTCCTGTGCTGGAGCTCAGGCCCCATTCTGCTGTTTCCCAACCTTCCTGTGCGGGTGGGAATCTTGGGGACACTACTGCCTGGCAATACCACACAGTGTCTCCCCTGTGGGGTCTTGCTTCCCATGGGGGCTCCAGAGGAAGCAGGGCACAGGTACCCCAGCTCTTCAATTTCGCAGACCTCTATAGGGTTTTGCTGCATATCTGGGGTGCCGCTGGGAAGCAGGCACATGGCTTCCACTCATGCTGCAGCCCCCAAACTCCACCAAGTTTGCCTTCTCTTCAGCCCCGGGGGAAACATGTCCACCCACACCAGCCCCCTCTGCCAGCTTGCTTCTGCAAACAGCTTGTAGCTCCTGAAGCTTAAACAGGGGAGCTGCCCGCCTTCATTTCTGCTCTGCCCAGGCACACCCCTCCCTTAGGGCCTGCGGGACAGGAGGGGGAATGCGGAGAAATACCACGCCTCCAGCAGCAGGCGGCTTGGCCTGTTGGAGTCCTCGATTTTCTCCAAGGTTGAGTGATTTATGTTTATCTTTGCATCTAGCCGTAGCACCTCCCTGCTAGGAAACCCTGGATTCATGCCTCTGCTCCACTATCTCAGGGAGTGGAAGGGGAGGTCCCTCAGCCCCGGAGCGCTGCCACCCTGACTACCACTATCCAGGGCAGGTCAAAAAGTCATTTCCATCTGGAGCCTGTGGGTGTGGTGGCTCAATTGGAGCAGAGGGTGGCACATCGGGCACTGGGGTTGGGGGTGTCATGGAATGTCCCAGATCTGCAGTTCATAACTGTTCCCTACTAAATTTTTAGGGTCTTGGTGACAGGTTTATTACCCTGAGGATAGGAGATTTCAGAGGACATGCACTCTCCCGAGGAGAGGCTCCACAGCTGTCCACTGAGTGAGTGAATGAATTAAAATGCGCTCGATGCCACGCCTTCAGCCTGTCAGTGGCAGCCACGAAAGCCTTCTCTAGTGTTCGTTAGGTAGGTTGTTAAGCAGAACTGTAAAAGTTCTTGTGCCTACCAGGAGGCACAGTAAATAAGAGTGTAAAACCAAGTGAATAAATTTAGCTCAAATAGCAAGAGCCTTTGCTTTGGGCTAGGAAGACAGCCAGGTGAAAGGCATTTAGCAAATTAAATTACTTAGTAAATATAGTTTGCTAGACAAGCTTTCTCACAATGTGGGAGAAAAAATGATTTTAAAAATGGTCATTAGTGATTCAAGCAAAGTCTATTCGATGTTTAAAAGTTGACTACATTAGCTCAAGATGCAAATATTTGCTTTTTTATGTTGGGCTTAAAAGTATTGATATATTTGAATAAAGATTAGGTTGGAAGTTAATCAGTGTTAACATCTGAGGTTTACTGAAGCTAGAATTAACTGAAGACACTATATTCTGATGCAGAAGCAAAAGGTGAACCTTATCAAAATGGATAAAAGGCTGGGTATGGTGGTGTATACCTATGATTCCAGTACTCGGGAGGCTCAGGCAGGAAGATTGCTGCAAGTTTGAGACCACCCTGGGCTACATAGTGAGTTCAAAGCCAGTCTGAACTGCATAGTGATACCCTGTCTCAAAACAAACAAACGAGCAAATCTGAAAGAAAAAAATAGATATAAAATGGATAAAAGGTTTAGAGGGTGTCAGACTGGTAGATCTTTCGGGGAGCTCCTGAGAAACTTCTTGCCCCTGAGCTAGCTGAAGAGATGGATGGAAGCACTCAGGCACCCCACTGTTTGACTCTGTGTTTCTGATGTATGAAAGAAGAGCAAATGTGCAGATTGAAGCTGTTTTCTGGGGTTGTCTGCAATGCCACCCCAAAATTTGTTCTCAGCCTGCTGTCCAATGTAAGAGCATCATCCTGGCCAAGCCTGGCATGTTGGTACACAGAGACCCTTTTCTCCTTGTGGTCTCCAGAGCACGACGGAAGCGATGGCTCTTGTGCATGTGCATTTTAGGAGCCGGGAGAGTTCTCTGTTTACAAGTCTAGGACAAGGTGAATAAGAGTGTGGAGTCCTATTCCTGCTGCGAAGCCTTAGAATCTAATTCTGAGTCCTAAATCACGCCCAACCTACTAGCTATGGTTTCCTAAACTGAGCTCCTTAGAACATCATTTCTGAATGACAGCAGTATTAGATATTTCTAAATATCTAATACTTAGATATATTGAAAATATCTAAGAGGGAATATAATAAAAATAATAGGTGACTAGGCACAGTAGTGTACGGGTATCCCAGCTACTTGGAGCTAAGGCAGGACGATGGTCTTGAGCCCAGGAGACTGAAGCTGGTCTGGGCAATCTAGCAAGACCGTGGCTCGATAAATAAATAAATGAAAAAACAAATAAATAAAATTAAATTTTAAGAAGGTTAGATGAGTTCCTGATTTTATATATATAGCATGTGCTTTCCCTCTACTTTATCAAAATTCTGGGAAGAAACACTTCACAGGTTAAAAGCAAGTTTGGAGTGTGAGCTCATCTTACGAGATCAAGAGATATGATTTTCATGAATAACGAGAAAAGTTCCTTGAAGCATATGTAGGAAAAGGGAGGACTTGTGCCCACTTTTAAGTAATCTTCCATCCAATTCCCCTCTGTTGCTTGTTGTTTCCAGCAAAACCTACTTGCAATCTGAGGGCTGGACCAGCTGGACTGTGAAAGGTTAGCACTTGGGTAGGGCTGTGAGATTCCAAGGTGACAACATTTAAGGAAGCACTGGCCCTCCATGTGGTGCAAATGCCAACCTTGCTTTTCCATGAAGCTGAGAGTGAGCATCTCCTTTAATCAAGTACCTGCGGCTCCTGGCCCTAGCCCATGGGTAAGTGGCAGGTACACCAAGGCACTGAGTGTGGTCGCCAGGTACATATGCTCAGGGGGAATAGGTAACTTGGGATGTGCTGGATCAATCACACTCCAAGGAACTAAAAAATAATGTGGTCATCAAGTGAATTCTGTGGGACACACAGGAGAAGCGATATGAACAAGCTGGTCTGTAAACAGAATATCATCTATCAGAAGGTGATATTGAGCTGGGTGTGGGCTGCACACCTGTAATCTTGCTGCTCTGAGAAGCTGAGGCAGGAGGAGCAGCCTGGGCAACTCAGCCAGACCCTGTCTCAAAAAAAAAAAAAAAAAAAAAAAGGCATTGTTTTAAGAACGACTTAGCTCAGTGTGGTCTTACTTTGTATGGGCTCAAAGGATTCATCAGTAGAAAGGGGATAGGAGAATGACACCTGAGTCATCCAGGAAGGGACCAGATTAAAGGAAAGAGTGCCTCAGAGGGGCGGGGAGAAAAGGTAGGCAAAGCCAGGCTGCCTGCTGCACACTACTCCACCCATTGAAAAGATGGGGTGGTGTCTTTTATTGAAAGCCATTTCTATGGCTTCAATAGAGGAGTCTCCTCTGCTGCTCAGAATGATTCAGAAGTGGGCACCATGTCCAGATTTTATTAGATACCCTCAAAGGTTTGTTCATTTATTATTTTTTGGTACCAGGAATTGAACTCAGGACCTCACGCCTGTCAGGCAGGCACTATGCCACTGAGCCACACCCCCAGCCCTCATTTTTATACACTAGAATTTAGCACTTTGCATTTACAAAGCAATTAATAGTGCTTGTGTTAGTTAATATCCCGTTTTTGGTTCAAGAGCAATATTTTGTTACTTAAAAATTAATAGCAATATCACAAAGGGCTTATAAAAAGAGATGTATTACTCTGATAGGCAATTCCATATAGTGCTGTTTTTATTTGCCATTACTTTAATTACTTAGATATTATTTTATATGTTTTCATTATTTTAAAGTGCCTTGGGAGTATGAAAGATGTCTTGCAGATAATGTATTCCATTTGAGCCAGAGCAGCCTAATCATAAGTAGCTGTAGATTAATGCATTTATCACTTAAAATTTCGTTTTAATGCTCTGTAAGCAAGTGAACTTGATGTCTTGGGGAAGACCGATACCTCCCATGCCATGGAACTCCTCCTCAGCGAATATTTCTTCATTAGATTATGAATATCCCTGGAAACAGAAAAGAATAGCGCTAACAATAAGTAACAAGAGCCACACTGCCGCCTGACAAACATTAGTATGAGCTGGTGCTCAGAAAACAGTTTGTATCCTTGGGGCAGGGAGTATCTATTTTAAATGGAATTGGGTCTTCGGATTCCTGATGCCCAAACTGCTGCGCATTTCCTCCTCACTGAGTGGACGTGACTGCCCTACAGAGGTGGCTGTGTCCCAGGGAGGGCTGGACATGTCCCCAGAGTTATGCGGTTTTCCTTCATCAGGCAAACTCAAGAGATAAATGTGACTCACGGTTATGATCCTTTGATGAGGGTTTTTAAAAATAACCCGTGGCCTCTATTTTTAGAGAACCTGCCAGGCTGCAGTGCCGCAGTGGCTCCGTGTGTGTACAGAGAGTAATTAATCTCTGATCCCTCGAGAGGTGGGGATCACTTGACTTCCTGATATGGAAACAAAATGCACTGTCCTAGCTGAGGCCACTGTCCCTCCATGGCGCGTCCTGCAGGAAAATCCAAGGAAGTCCATTCGGACTTCTAGGAGGTATTGTCAACAGGGACTGGAAAGCAAAGCTGTTTAAAAGCAGCTCGGTCTTTTCTTTTCAAGCAAGAGTTTCTAGGGCCAGGAGTTTGGCTCAGTGACTTAAGCACCTGCTAGGCAGGTGTGAGGTTGTGAGTTCGACCCCCAACCAAAAAAAACCCCAAAAAACAAAAAAAGTTTCTTCTGTGACTTGAGTCCGTTTTTGATTCAATTTGACTTTGCAGTCACTGTTAACGGTCTGAAAGCTTTAGCAGGTTTTAGTGGAATAATTTAATAGAAAGACCAGAGGGGCAAATTACACAAGTTCATTCTAAATCAACCAACATAAGAGAACATGTGGTTTGAGAGGAGAGCACATACACCGGTGGGACTGTGTCTTACTCTGGGATGTCCTTCCAAAGGACAAAGACTGTTGGACTGGTTGACAAACACGTTAGGTACATAACTTCTCCCAGACTCTAATTTCACCCCTTCATATAAATTGTGCTGGCACGCCATGACTGGGGTGGACTGTGTACTTAGCAATTTTCAGGGAAGTTCATTGAAGTGCTAAAGAGGATATCCACTTGAAAATGTTCGTTAGCCATACTTTCTTTGAATATGATCATAAGCAAAGTAACTGTTTTTTACACATTATAAGTATTTGCACAGTAAAGTGTTCCATAAATGGGAATCCCGGTTAACACTTGTTTTTCTCCATATTACATTCTGCCAGCTTATTTTCTCATTATAGTTTTCAATTTCTTCTCAATGTTATGGCTCTTCTTCAAAAACATTTTGTAGTTCCGTCAGAGCTCATTCTTTAGCAACTCTCTCAAACAGCATTCGTTAATGGTATTATTTTCTGAGTCCTTGCTTTTTATTTTTGTACTAGGGGGATTGAACCCATGGCCTTCCCCCACTCCTTATTGTAAAATTTTTAAATTTTGAGGCAGGTTCTTGCTAATTGCTCAGACTGGGCTCAAACTTGCTATTGTCCTGCTGCAGCCTCTTGGGATAATAGGCATGTGTCACCATGCCTGAAAACTTCTGTCTCTTTCAATTAACCTTTTTTTCCTAGATGTTTATTTTTCCAGTTGTTAAATTTGATGTCTCCTTTCACAGGGTTAGCTTTCGTGGTGGCTCCTCTTGGGAATTTAAAGCAGGAGCCACAGTGCTCCCTCCAACTGCTCTTGAGTCCCTGTACCATTTGAGTCGAAGGGGGTTCCTTGTGGTTTTACTCCCAGGGACCCAGTATCTCTGTCACAGCCCAGGCTTCTGCCTGCTGGCTGGCACTCTGCCAGTGCACACGAAGAGTCACAAGTACCTGGGAATTCAGGTCTCTGGGGACAGTTTATGGACCAATAGGTGCGGAAGTTGTAAAACCTCCGGATCCCTCCCCACTTGATGGGGCTCCATAGAGGGACTAGTGTGTCTCCTGAGCTCAGTAATTCAAACAACATCATCCTGCAGGACTCTGCTATCACGATTTGATAGCAGAGGAAAGGTGGCCTCTTTCCTTCTCAGCCCCACTTCCCCATGCTTCTGCCCTGCTGAGAATATTTTCTGATAAATCAACTTCCCATAAATCTTCATCTGGGTTGAAGAGCCAGCCCTGCAACCAAGCTCATCTCTATAATTAGAGACCCTACAAGGCTCTCTGTGAGCAATATATCTGTTTGCCATGGCCTGTATCTAGTGGCTGGGGGAGACACTGGATGAAATGTGAACATGCATGCATATAAATAGATACTGTTTGGATCTTAAATGTCCCCAAAGACCCATATGCTAAAGGCACGGTTGTCAGCCTGTGGCACTACAGGAGGTGGTGAAATCTTTGGTAGACAGGGTCTAGCAGGAGGTTGTTTGGCTGTTGGGCGTACACCCTTGAGGAAGATACTGGAGTCCCTCATCAGTTCCTCTCTTTCTTTGCTTCCTGGCCACCATGACTTGAATAGCTACTCCATCACGTGCTCCTGTCAAGATATGCTGCCTCTCCCTAGTCCAAAGGCAACAGACTCAGCAACCATGGACTGAAATCTCTGATGCTGTAAACCAAAATAAATCTTTCCTTCTTTTAAATTGTTTATTCTAGGAATTTTGTCACAGTGACGGAAAGCTAACAGAGATATATAATTTAAGAATATATATTTTAAAGTCTGTTCTAGGCTTTGGAGGGGAGACTGAAGCATATGTTCAGCTTGCCCTCTTGATGCAATCTCTATAAACATTTATTTAGTTGTAGTTTTTCTTTTTTAATCACAAGCCAAACCTACGAAAGCAGAATAATGCAAAGTATTCACTCCTGATTGGCTAGTTTCAGTCCTTTGAAGCTAGCTGTTCTTTCCTTTTTGAGTACTTACTGTATGCCACGAACTGCATACTCAACAATGAATAAAACAGACCAGGACGAAAGAGGACTCTGTGCTCAGAGGATAGGATTTCTTTTTTTATTTTAATTTTTTTTGTTTTGTTTTTTGATATGATACAGTTCAAGATGACCTTGAACTCACTATGTAGCCCAGGTTAACCTTGAACTCACAGTGATCCTCCTGCCTCAGTCTCATGAGTGCTGGGATTCTAGTTGTGTCCTACCATGCCCCGCAATGATTCATATTTTGCCTGCTTATATTCTTGTTCATTCTCTCCCTCTCTGTCTCCCTCTCTCTGTCTTCCTTCAGCCCTCCATCTGCCTTCCTCCCACCATTTCTCTTCCTATCTGTTTTGGAAAACAATTTAGAAACTTGTAACGTAAGGTCTAAGAGTAAGTATTTCCTTTAACACAGGAATCTTCCATTTCAAGAAATTTATCCAAAGGAAATTACATGAAAGAAGAGGAAAAATATGTGTGTATAAACATGCTTATACTCATAAACATGAAAGTTTGTAAAGTAATCTGAATGTGCCACAGGGGAAAGGTTAAATACTATATGTTAGGTCCACTGGATAGACAATGAAGCAGAATTTGGAAATTATAATGGTCAGGACTAAAATGGTTGGCACAGAAAATGTTTATAATGTTAAGCAAAAAGAGCAGACTACAAAATTATATACACAGTTGATTGTGGTCAATTATGTAAAATACATATGCACACAGGTCTTGATGAAAGGGAATACATCTGAGAATGGAAGTGGTATTAAGACAGGAAGATTACAGGTGAGTTTCTCTTGTTTTCAAATGTCCTTTGTTTTCTTATTTAGATTTGTTTTTTGGTTTAGTATAAAAACAATGTCGCTAGTTGATTCTTGGTGTTAGAATTTGGAATGGTGTTCTTCTGGAATCCGAATCACTATATGGCTGGCTGCTTTTTGACATTTGGTCCCTGTTCAAATATCACCTTCCCTATGCAGCTACCTAACTACCCTTGACTTTCAGCTCCCAGAATCCTTTCATCCTGCTTTCCTTTTTTCAAGGCTGATTAATTATACATAGAATTCTATCTTGATACACTTGCTTACTTGTTATTACTATTATTTTTTAGACATGGTGACTTGGTTACTTTTCTCTCATTGCTGAGACAAAATACTTGTCACCCAAAATGAAGGAAAGAAAGGTTCATTTAGCTCACAATTTGTGGAGGTTTCAGTCCATATTCAGCTGGCTGCAAGGCAGGATGGTATGGCTGAGGGGCAGCTGTTCATAGTGGCAGCAGGTACCAAAGATGACAAGAGCAAAAAGGGAAGAGCACACCTTCTTCCTTCCCTTATTTTGTATGACAGCTACCTACACCTGGGTGGGTGTAGCACTCACACCGTCAATCCCAGCACTAGACAATGAACCAAACACAAATGCTAGACTCAGCCGCCTTCAAAAGGCCTGTTCCCCATGACCACATGAGGCTTTGTGGGGGACATCCAAACAAACCATAACACAGGGTTTCTCTATGTGGTTCAGGCTGGCCTTACACTCACTTTGTAGCCCAGGCTGGTCTTGAACTCAGAGCGATTCTCCTGTCTCAGCCTCTCCAGTGCTGGGATTACAGGTGTGCACTACCATACCTGGCTTGTTTACTTGTTTACCATTTTTATCACGCAGTTAAAGTAGAAACTCCATGAAAGAAAGCCTTCACAATTTTAGTTACTAGTAGCCCTTCAAGGCAAAGCATCAGCAGGTTTTTTTCTTTTTTGAGACAGGGTCTTGCTGTGCAGTTTAGACTGGCCTTGAACTCATTATGTAGCCCAGGGTGGCCTCAAACTTGTAGTGATCCTTGGAGGACATTTGTTGAATGAGTGTATCTGTCCATTCATTCATCCTTAGGTATCTGATAAACCTAAGAATAAGACCTCCTTCATATCATAGACTATAACACTTTCCATGATCAGAAGCTTGCTTCCTCTCTATTTTCACTTCTTGCCACTCTGGACTCAAATTTTAAACTCTAGATGTTCTGATTGCAAAGAGTTTTTCTTCTATGCAGTATACAGTTAAAAAGTCCTGGTGTTACACTATTGGTAGAATATGTCCCAAGCACAGTGCTGGATTGTACGGCACATTAGGAAGAGTATCCAGAAATAAAGTAGACGTGAGAGGTTACTTCATATGCACCAATTCCCCCTAAAGCAGGGATCACCGGTTTCTTGGTAATATTTAAATATTAAGAGATTTTGTAAAAAATCTGATAGTTCTGGCAAGAGGGCAATGATTAATTGGTACCAAAAAAGACTGCTTTCCTGATGACCTGAATGTGCTGCTGTGAGTCCTCCAGTCTCCACCACTCCTTGCGGTTTGCCCAGTGTGAGGTCTGCCGGGTTGAGAAGTATGAAAACTGGTAGAAAACACAGCAGCATCTCCTCGAATGCCATACTAGAGCAGTGACTATCAGGCCCTGCTAGGGGTTAATTCTCTGTGACTGCACCATTAAGGCAAAAGCCACTAGCCACAGGTGGTTATTGACATGAAACTTAAATTAAAAGTAAATAAAATAAAAATTCAGCTGCTCAGACATACTAGTCACATTTTAAGTGTTTATTTGCCACATGTGAACACTAATGCAGCTACTATATTAGATAGCACAGCTGTAAAACATTCTATCAAGGCAGACAGACAGTATTACTGAAGAGCATTGATCGATGAATCATACATTGCTTGATTTACTATTGATTAGGTCCCAAAACCTGTGAAGTCGCATGTTAACTTATAGTTTTTTGCTCACAACTATTTCTGTCAGTGGGAAAAGACGACCTGAAAGGCTACAGCTTTACTGCCCTGGGAGACACCAACCATTCAATTCATGTAGTTATTTCAGCATGCCTTTGCCAATTCATCAAATAAACCCACTCCTTTAACTTTCCTTTGAATTAACTTTGTCGCCTTGGTGTTACCCTCATGAACGAGTAGAGTGGGTTGAACAGTGGCCTCTAAAAATATATATCCACATCCAAATGCCTGCAAATCTTACCTTATTCGGGAAAAGGGTCTTTCTAGATATAATTAAGGATCTCAAGATCATCCTAGATTCCCTACCTGGTACTTACATCCAAGACACTTGTCCTCATAAGAGACAGAAGGGAGAAGACGCAGAGCCAGAGAACAAGAGATGGGGCCATGCGGCAGGGGCTCAGCAATGTGGACAAGGAAGTGTTCTCCTCCAGCACGGTACCTTTAGATAGAGCAAGGCCCTGCCGCCACCTTGATTTTAGACTTGGGCCTCCAGAACTGTGATTAAGTAAACTATTGTTTTAAGTCACCTGGTTTGGGGTGATCCACTATAGAAGTCCTAGGACACTAATGAGTTAAACACTCGGTTTATGCTCATTTTACATTTCTATGAAAGCCAAATTTTTCTTTGAGTTTTGCCATTTATATTCAGACTTACGCTACTGTTTTCTCTCACATTCCTACAGTTGTCCTACCATCCTGACCATGGCAGTGTTAAAGAAGGAGACAGGATTCAGAGCTCAGCCTGGTAGGTAGAAAGAGTCCAGAGATGGACAGAGGAATGAGAGGCTGTACTGAGCCTGGGAGCAGTTTCTGGAACTGGCCTACCTGTTACCAAATGCTGGCTTAGTCGCAGCTGTCACCTTGGGCGTGCTATTTGTCCTCTGGGCTGATGTTCCTGTAAAAGGAGATAACAATAGCCACACAGAGATATGTGCCAAGGAGTTGGAGGAATTCGTTAATACCATATATAGTACTATGAGTTGGAATTTTCCAAACTCACTTCACGGTCACCCTATAGAAATCCAGCTGTGTTACCCCGAGTTTTATTTTGTATGCCGATGGCCTCCTTCAGGCAGGGCAGCTGGGAGGCAGACTTGGATGCATTCTCTGGCAGAGTGCTCATGAGGGACATTCCTTGTGATCAGCAGCCTTGGGACGGAGCAGGAGGTGGCAGAAGGGGCACAGCAAGTGAGCAGAGCTGAGGCCTGGAGCCAGCATTCAGTGACCCCACCACGAGCTCTAAATGGCCTTTCAGAGTTGTGCCCCGTTGAACTGCCATGACCAGGCTTCTATACCCCTGCTGCCCTCATTTGCCACACGTGGGTCACCCCCAGAAGGGTGACTCCACCAGATGGCTTCCTGCTGCTGAGACAGTGTGAAAGGGCTGCCAGCAGAGGCTGGTGAGGCCCACAACCCGTTCCCAAGCAGCCGGACAGAAAGTCTTCCTGAGAAGGGCCTTGGTGGTATCTTGGCTGCCCACTGCCCTCTGAAGCCCTCCTCTGGCATGTCCTCATGCCTCAGGAGCCAGTGAACCTGGAAAAATGAGCAGCTCTGTGCCCAGGAGTGCTGCCTGTGGTTCATCCCTTCCCTGCCAGCTGTAGGTGACCGGTCAGGGTCATCTTCTACCTTTCTGCTTCCTTTTCAAGGTTGCCCTTGGTGTGCGCTGGCATAGAAATGGAGGGAAGCTGGGGTGGGAAGAGGATGGGTCTGAGGGGAGAGCTCCCTTCCCAGTGCTGCGCCCCAGGGTTCATCCAGGTGCATGTCCCCTTGTGCCCCAAGCCTCTGCAAGAGGACTGTGTGCGAAGGGACTGTCTCAAGGGCTGCCTTTCAAATAACCCAAAGAGCTACTCTTTAAAAGCTTAAATTCCAAAGGGATTACTCCTGTCAGGGGGAAGGAATAAAAGCAATCCAGTTCTATAAACATGAAACAAAGATCAGAATAAGGATTTAAGCATAATGCTCAACTAAGCCACAGAAAGGCGTGGAAGATTGTATGGTGCTCTGGGCTAAGTTTTTCTCTGTGATCGGAAGAAGAGAGGAATGGTTAAGTGAGTGGGTTGAATGGAGGGTTTAGCTGGCTAGAGAGGGGAGATGTTTGAGGTGGAACCATGTCAAGCTTCCCTGCTAGTCTTGTCGGGAGAAGCAGAGAACTGTGAGAGGGGCCTGTGCATTTCTCCTCGCACCTGCACGCCCCTGTGGTTCCTGGATGCCAAAGCAGGGGGATGGGTCCCAGCACTGCAGTGAGCCTGGGGCTACCAACCCCAGTTCTCATGCTGCCTCTCCCTTCTCACAGAGTGAGACTGGCTGGTCCAAATCCTCATCCTGCCACCAGGTAAGGCATCCCAGTTATTGACCCATTGGTCTTGGCTTCTTTATGTCTGTACAATGTGGGCAAAAACAAGTGTATTAGTAATGGCTTTGTGTGTAAGTGGACAAACCAAGGCAGCCTATACTAACTCAAAAAGGGAAGTTGCTAGAATTGAAGAAAGCCCGGAGCTGGGGAAAATGAGCAGGACACTAGGATGCTCAGGGGGCTGGGAAGGAGCCAGGGCAGAGGCTACCTGCCTCTTTCAGTGCTCCCTGCATTGGGTCTTTACATCACTCAGTCCCCACACTCCCTGAGTGGAGCCTCCCAACTGTCAGCACCCCCTCCCCCCTCCCCACCATCAAGAAGGAAGATCTGATTTCTTGCGCTTAACTTGTTTCCAATACCAACAGGATGACAGATTCAGGTGCCAATAAGACAGGGCTGATACTGGCCAGTAAAAAATAAAATCACAAATGAAAAGCTCCATAAATGGCCATCACATCCTTTGCCCACTGAGACACAGTTTAGGAAGTGCTTAGCATAGTATTCAGCTATAAATATTCAATAAATGACAGCTGCTAATGATGGATTAACAAATCGTGTTGTTTCCATACAGTAGAATTCTACTCGGCTACCGATGTAACATGAATGAGTCTTTAAAAACATTAGGTTGAATAAAAGAAACCAAAACCAAAACTTCGTAATTCCAAACTGTGTGATTCCATTTATATGAAATTCTGGGGAAGAACCCTGAACTATAGTGATAAAAATGAGAGCAGGGGTTACTGCTGTTGCAGTGAGCCAGGGTTTGGGAAGAATGTCTGCAGAGGGCATGAGGAAACTTCCTAGGGTGATGGAAACGTTCCATATCATTTTTGCGGGGTGCGGTGGTGCTGGGAATAGAACCCAGGGACTCACGCATGCTAGGTGGATGCTTTGCTATGGAGTGTGCCCTAGGGAATACCCTAGGGTTTCATGTCTTGATTAATGAGGTAGTTATTCAAATATAGGGATTTAATAAGACTGATCAAAATATATACTCAAAACTTTTGTATTTTAGTATATGTAAATATACTGTGCCTCAATTGATGTTTCAGAAATGTAACATTTTTATTAAGAATTGATGCAGAGTGGCTGTTGTAGTCAGAGGTTACAGGGAGAACAACTGCACACAGGACACAGAATTTATAATACTGTTTTATGATGGTCACCCAGAATTAAATACAAGAAAGTGCAGGAAAATCTGTCCACAACACTAAAGACCCAGAATATTCAATCAAGGGCCTGGATCTCACAGCAATGTCCTGCATGAGTCCAGCTAAAGACCCAGAGCCCATGACAAAGCCTTCCACAAATCCAACTGGAAATCTAAGAGCCCACAATAAGGACTCATGCCAGTCTGTTTTACGGATCTGCACTGGGAAGGCCAAAGGTCAGCGGTGGAAGCTAGAAAGTCTATGCCAGTGGGGTGAAGGAGCTGTGCAGTGGGTTGAGGGTTCTACACTGGAGCTGAGAAGTCACACTCAAAATAAGGAGCGGGGCTGCCCTGAAAAGTACCACAGCCATCCTCAGTGGCAACGAGGTCCCGAGCTCCTCTGACGAGAACAATCGAATATAGGTCAGGAAGCCCAGTGTGACAAGCTTCTCCAGCACACATTCCCCCCCTCCCCCCGGAGCCAGGAAACCATGCTCAGTGTAAGGAGCAGAGCTACCCAAAAGTGAACCACAGCCACCATCACCAACAAGGTCCCAAGCTCCTCCGATGATAATGGCCGAATCCATACTGGGGAAGCCAGCATGACAAGCTCCTCCAGAACCAACAGCTCGAAAAAACACTTAGGAGAACCCACAATGCCTTGCACTTCTTCTCCATGTCTCTATTTATGCTGGCAACTTTCCTCAGGTGGGCCATCTACACTCAGCACCATGCTGATGTAATTCAGCTGGTGTTAAGTGGACCACCATTTTTTTTTTTTTTGGCACCAGGCAGCCTCATGCCTGCCAGACAGGCGCTTACACCACTGAGCCAAACTCCCAGCCCTAGTGTTTTGAGGCAGGGTCGCACTATGTAGCTCAGGCCAACCTTGCACTCGCATTGTAGCCCAAGCGGGCCTCAAACTCACAACGCTCCTCCTACCTCAGCCTCCCGAGTGCTGGAATTAAAAGCGTGCACCACCACACCTGGCTGGACCACCAGTTTTTAATCCATAACAGTGGCTTTTCACAGATATCATTATAATAAAAAACATAACTAAGTGGTGTGTAGTAATCCTAGCACTCTGGGAGGCTGAGGCATAAAGATTGAAAGTTTGAGCCCAGTCTAGGCAACTTAGTGATTTAGAAAGACCCTGTCTCAAAAAACCAAAAAAACAAAAAACATCAAAGCCCCTGAGTTCAGTCCCCAGTACCACAAACCAAACCAAACCTAACCAAACCAAAACTGGATAACAAATTTACTTCATGCTCCAACTGACACTCACATGTCTCAAGCATCATTTTAAAACCTCAAGTGAAAAGTTTAAGGAGTTTGTTTTAATGAGTATTTTGGTTCAAATGTTTCTGTCCCCCCAAACTCATGTGTTGAAACCCAGTGCAATAGGATAAGGAGGTAGGGCTTTTTAGGAGGTGAGGAGGTGACAGGCCAGAGTCTTAAGATAGAATTAGTACCCTTCTAATAGAGGCCTCCATCATACTCCCAAAACTGTTATGCAGATTTAATGCAATTCCAGTCAAAATGCCTGTAGCACACAGATCTAGAGAAAACATTCCTAGAATTCATTTGGGAACAGAAGAGACCTAGAATAGCAAAGGCAATTCTGGGCAACAAAAGGAAGGCAGGAGGCATCACAATCCCTGGCTTGAAATTATACTACAAAGCATCTGTGATAAAATCAGCATGGTACTGGCAAAAAAACAGACCTGAGGATCAGTGGAACAGCACAGAAGATGCAGACACAACTACGAACACACTCAGCCACTTTATCTTTGACAAAGGGGCCAAACACGTTCACTGGAAGAAAGATAGCCTCTTTAACAAATTGTGCTGGAGAATGGATAAAAAAGATGTGGTATTTTTATACAATGGAGTATTACTCAGTATAAAGAAGGATAAATGAGGCTTTTATGGGTAAATAGATGCAACTTGAGACCATACTCATAAGTGAAATAAGTTAGACTTGCATGTATAAAAATCTGTTGTTACCCTAGTGTAAGAAACTGAAAGAGTAAATAAGATCCAAAAGGTACAACAGATACTGTGAAAACAAAAGAAACTGCTCAAAACTGGGATGGGGGAAAGGAGAAAAGAAGGAAGGGAAAAGAAAAAAAAATATATATATATATACACAAGATAACTAAGTTATACTAATTTCTTTTAGTTCATTGAACAGAATGGTTTATATATTGTTTGATCATTTTTTTATGCCTGTATCTTTTAATCTGAGCAACTACTTTGAAGATAACAATACACAATATATTAACCATTGTTAATTTCCTTTTATATTATTAAGAAATTCTGTATCATTGTGTTTATTGCTTTTTTCTCTTTAAAATAACAAAACAAAACAAAACAAAACAAAACAAAAGAGGCCTCCAGAAGCTTGTTTGCCCCTCCCACCACGGGAAGAGGCAGCAGAAGACACATCTGTGGACCAGACACTGCACTGCCAGTGCTTTGACCTTGGACTTCCTGGCCTCCAGAACCTTGAGCAATACATTTTGCCACCGTTTTCATGGGTATTTTGTTGTAGCAGCCCAAAAGGACTAAGGCAGTGAGCAGGATGTATGAGCAGGATGATCTCTGCCCCTAGGAACTGTGAGCAAGTATGTGGAACACTGGCATAGCAAGCTGACCTTCTGACCCCCAAGTATGTGGTCCAAGGTCTCACACTGAACAAGGATTACGCTGCGTTGGTTACTGCCGCACTCCAGTGGCTGTCCCAGCAGGAGCGTACTTGGCCATACAAACTGGAAAACAATTTGAGGCACACTGTATAAAGCTAACACTGAGCTCATGAGCCACTCAGGGAGCAGCATCCTGCCACCCTGGCTCTGCTGACTTATCACTGTTTCCCCACGGCCCGTGTGGAGCATGCCCAGTGAATCCTTGTGTGTTTGTATTGATTTTAGACCCGAGGCTGCTGAATAAACAAAAGAGTCAGAACTAGGCTACTGCTGTCCTTAGGATCATCTTCCCTGCAGGAAAACATAGACAACGCAGGGAAGATAAGATGAAGCAGGTGTTCTCATACACACACACACACACACACACACACATATGTATTTTGTACTGGGGATTGAACTCACAATCTTGTGCCTGCCAGGCAGGTGCTTAGGCCACTGAGCTAAATCCCTTGCCCTATTTTTTGAGAGAGGGTCTCACTATGCAGTTCAGGCTGGCCTTGAACTCACTTTGCAACCCAGACTGGTCTCGAACTCACAATGATCCTCCTGCCTCAACCTCCCAAGTGCTGGGATTAAAGGCATGCACCGCCACACCTGGTGAGCAGGTGTTCTCTTGAGAGTCTAGAAAAACTTCTTCCCCAGATGTTGTCCCAAGGCCAGCTCTGACCATGTCTTGCCAAATGCAGAGATGGTCAGATGCCACTCTCAGTATCTGTACTCTACTTCCTTCTTACTTTCTCTTTACTAGAAAAGTACAATTGTGACCAATAATAAATACTGATTTTCTGGGACTGATGTGTAACTCAGTGATCGAGTACATGTGTAGCTTATGTGAGACCCTGGATTCAATTCCCAGCAACACACACACACACACACACACACACACACACACACACACTCACACACGATTTGAAGTTGATTACCCAGTCTGTCTTGCTGTTAAGATATAAACTTGTAACTTCCTTCTGGCCAATCAGATGAATTCATTGGGATTTCCAGAAAAGAAGTCTGGTGGACTGATACCTGGGAGTCAACTGGTAATACCACCTGAACTGAATCAGCGCAGTGCTGAGCGTGGATGGTCCACCTGAGGACTGTGGCCAAGAGAAAAAGGAGAACTGGAGAGGAAGAGTAGTGTTGTTTGGAGCTGTTGGTTCTCCTGGAGGAGCTTGTCCTGCTGGCTTCCCTGATACGAACTCAGCTGTTATCACTGGAGGAGCTTGGGACTTTGTTGCTGAGAATGGCTGCGGTTCACTTTGTGGTGGGGGGCGGGGTGGTGCTCTGGTTCTTACTTTGAGCACCGCTTCCTGGCTCCAGAGGGGAAGATGTGTGCTGCTCAATCCCTAGAACAAGTTTGTCGTGCTGGCTTCCTGATATGGACTCAGCTGTTCTCATCATTGGAGGAGCTTGGGGCCTTGTCACTGAGGATGGCTGTGGTACTTTCAACGGAGCCCTGGTCCTTACTTTGAGCGTTCCTTGTTGCCTCCAGTGCAGAACCCTCAACCTGCTGGCACAGATCCTTCATCCCTCTGGCAGACTTTCTGGCTTCCACCGCTGACCTTTGGGCCTTCCCACCACAGATTTGTGAAACAGACTTGCGTGAGTCCTTGTTGTAGGCTGTAGGCCTCCAGTTGGACTCATGGGGGGCATTGTTATGAGCTCTAGGTGTTCAGTTGAACTTATGCAGGGTATTGCGTGGGATCCAGGCCTTTAGCTGGATTATTTAAGTCTTTAGTGCGTGGACAGATTTCCTGTACTTTCTTTGTATTTGACTCCTTGTGTGACCATTATAAATAATACCATAAATTATGTGTCCTGTATATAATGTTTTCCTTGGCATCCCTGACTAAAACACAGTCCAACAGCCTGACTCAGCAGGGAGGAACCTCTTTTTGTTGTTGCATCTCTTTTGACTTGCAATTCCAGGAAACTATGCTGGACCATGAGGCAACCTTGGGGACAGAAGTCATGGGCTAGAATGAAGCAGCAGAAATACTATGAAATAGGCTTTTATCATGCTTAAGCTTTTTAAAAGTTTTCTTTGTTTTTTGGTACTTGGAACTGAATCTAGGGCCTTGGAATTGAACTGTATCCCCAGCTTTTTTTTTTTTTTTTAAAAATTACTTTGAAATAAGTTGTCATTGCTGAATTACCCAGGTTGGGCTTGAATTTGCAATCTTCCTATAGTGGATTAACTAATGGTCAACTTGTAACACCCAGCTAAACTGAATCAGCTGAGGATTGTTGATGACAGCATAAAAGCAGAACTGGAGGGGAAGATGGTATGCAGTTGATCCTCCTGGAGAAGCTTGTTACACTGGCTTTCCTGATATAAACTCAGAAGTTCTCTTCGTGGAAGGAGCTTGGGTCCTCAACGTCACTGGGGGTGGCTGTGGTTCTCTTTGGGGTAGCTCTGGTCCTTGCCTTGAATGTCACTTCCTGGCTCCAGTGCAGAGCCCTCAACCTGCTGGCATAGATCCTTCATCCTGCTGGTACAGATTTTCTAGCTTCCACCACTGACCTTTGGGCCTTCCCAGTGCAGATCCTTGAATCAGACATGCATTGTCGTGGGCTCTAGGTCTCCAACTGGACTTGTGGAGGATATTGCCATGGGAGCCAGGCCCTCAACTGGATTCTTTGGATTGTTAGTGTATGGACAGATCTTCTGCACTCTTCTGTGTTTGACTCTCTGGGTGAATATTACAATCCTATAAATTATGTGTCCTGTACTGAATCTATTCCCTAGTTACAACACCTCCTTAAACTATTTTTATCTTAGATTTTTGTGTTTCGTGTAGCCAAACCTAAATCTAATTGATATTATCAGCCATAGTTTGCCTTTTCTTCATTTACTGACAATAATCTATGAAACAGTTTTCACCTGTCCATACTTCATCTTGGAGGTCATTGAGGAAAGCATACTGGCCAGACCACAACCTGAATATACACACACTCAGGCATATTTTCACTTACAAAAATACCATTACAAAAAGCCATGTTTCACCCAAAAGAAGTATTGTGGTATCAAGTGGAAATAAAATTTGGAATCTTACAACTTTTCTGTGTAGATTTAGATACATGTAGGGGCTCTGAGAAATGTATCTTCTGGCCTTTGGCAGCTACATGTAGGGACTTGGCCATAATTATGAGAGGAAAATTAAAATTAATTTGATACTTTTAAAGACTTTGCCAAACATGTTTTTAGAAAGGCTATGAATTAATGCTCTGTGGGATGGAAATATTATACAAGTTAACTTTCCACAGGTTTTGGAAAACACTTTTAAAGGAAAAATAGTTGTCTTATTTACTTTTACTCGTTGCCGAGACAAAATACCTGACATCTAAAATTAGGGAAGGAAAGGTTTATTTCTTACAGTTTCTGGGGAGTTTCAGTCCACACTTAGTTGCCTCCAAGGCAGCGTGGCATGGCGGGGCAGTCATTCATGGCAGCTGCAATCAGCAGTGTGCTGGCAAGAGAGGGTGGAAGAGCGGAAGCGGGCAAGAGGAAGACCCACCTCCTTTACACTTTATGTCAGCGCCACCCCTGGGTGGGTGCAGCATTCACATCACCAATCCCAGCGCTAGACAACAGATCAATTACAAGCGTCAGACTCAGCCCCTTCAAAGGTATACGAGGACTTGGATGTACATAGTATATCACCCAATACAATAATCTCTAAGATTATAAAGAAATGTTGATCTTGCTACAATAATCAGGTATAAGCTTGTGCCCGTCTCTGAAAACAACTGAAGGATGTATGAGGCAATAAAAATTTTGGAATAAGTTGAAATTTCTGAGATTTACAAATTATTAGTAACATTGATATATTGAGAAATGTCATACAACTATAACAAAAATCACTGTAGCTTGTTTGTATGTAGCAAATGATATGCTATCCAGAAAGTGAATTTTGAATACCTTGGTAAAATCAGACTAATGTATTGATAGCAGAAATAGTGTCACAGACTTTGCTAGCATCTCAACCTGTAATTTAAGCCCCTGAGCCCCTTCCTATAAATAGACTTCTTTCATGTGAAGAATAAGGGTGTTATAAAAAAAGAAACAAAGGAAAGAACTTTGGAGATTGCTGGGTAGAATCACTTGTAGCACTATGAGGTAATCTACATCTGACACTCCAAATTCATTTACCAGACGTTTTTTGTTGATGTGGTTTCCTCTTGTCCGTGAGAGTTTTTTGGGCTCATCTCCATTCAGAAAGAAGGAGCAGTATAGTAAGTTAAATATCTCAAAGTGAAGACTAGAAAAGTGGTTCCACCTATGTTTTTCTTTCCTTTGGTGGGTGCCTGTGGTTCTATGAGCTGCCAACCAAAAACCAAAAACACAAGGCTAACCCTTCAATTGCTTAATCAAATAAAGCAAACCTAGATTCTGAGTGTCAATCCCATGCCTTCATTGTAACCACAGACAAGCAAGCCTGGCGGGACTTCAGCTGCCTATCACCAACAATTCGAATTTGTATTTTGGAAGGTTTCACAGACACGATTTCATTATTTTCTTCTCAGCCCAAGCCCATGCCTTCCTTGGCACTTCTCTACCGACTGCGGTCAGTACAGTGGGTACGAATCTTGGGCTGCTGGGGCTGCGTACCTGCAGCTGGATTAGCAAGGCTGGCAGAAAAAGTAGATGTGACCCTGGCAATGACTATACGGTTCCTCCCCACATACACCTTCTGGTCTGAACTTTTATTGTTTATTAAAATCTTTATCCACTTTTTTTTATTTAAGAGAAAATAGACACAGAAGAGAGAAACAAAAAGCAAAAAAGACAAACAAACAACAACATATCTGATACGATGGCATTATAGGTTTACACAATGAGATGGTTAAAATTTGACAGTAGTTGCAATATTGCATATCATTACCTTCAAAGGGGTTGTTCAGATTAACAGATATACACATGTAAAATTGATCGAATCATGAGTATTAGCTGTTCTTTTTCAATAGCTAATGTATTTAGTAATATAGTCATTTTAACTGTCCTATGTATACCTATTTATAAATTTATGTCTTTTTCCTTTTCCTTTCCTTCCTTCCTCCTTTCCCCTTAGAGTACCTCTTGTTGTCATTAAAATAACTGCCCATATCATCAGGCCTGATATAATCAAACAAAATAGTTCAGAACAAAACCAATGAAGAATAAAAGAATGGTCACAGAAAAGAGAAACAAAAAGCTAAAGGGACCAACAAACAACAACAACATATCCGATACTGTGACATTATAGGTTACAAACTGAGATGATTGGAATTTTATGGTGGTTGTAACATTGTATATCGTTACCTTCAAGGGGGTTGCTCAGATTGACAGATATAGACATGTAAAATTGATCTAATCATATGAGTATCAACTGTTCTCTCTCACCAGTTAATGAATTTAGTAGTATAGTCTTTTCAACCATCTTATGTATACCCTCATGTAACTCTATATCTTTTTTCTTTTCCCTTCCTTCCTTCCTCCTATCCTCTTGTAATACCTCTTATAGTCTTCAAAATAATTGCCCTTACCATTGGGCCTAATATAATTGAACAAAATAGTACTGAATAAAACCAATAACAAATAAAACAATGGAAGCAATACATAGTAATGCAATGTTGATTTCTACAATGCCTCATTATCTTCTAGGCAGTTGCCTATCTCGTCTGTTATAATACAATCAAACAAACCAAAATAGATTAAAATTCCTCAAAACAGAACAGTGAAAGCAATACCAGGTTTCAAAACAAGGTGGTCGAATATCAATAAGGGTACCCTAATATATTTTGTTATCTTTAAAATAGCTGTCTTTGTCATCATATATAATAAAGTTAAGTAGGTTGAGGTAGAATAAGATTAAACTAAACAGCTCACTGAAAACAATACTGGGCTCAAATCCTGATGATGGATTATTCATTTGTCTGTCCCGCTTGGTGATATCCCTCTGCCACTGTTTCTGGAGCTGTGGACTTTTTTTTTATCTCTCTCTAGAATGTCCTTCAGTATTCTTTGTAGGGTTGACTTGGTTGTCATAAATCTCTTTAGTTGCTCTTTGTCGTGGAAGTATCTTGTTTCTCCATTGATTTTGAAAGATAATTTTGCAGGGTACATCAATCTGGGTTGGAAGTTATTTTCTTTCAGGGCTTAGAATACTTCACTCCAAGCTCTTCTTGACCTGACGGTTTGTGTTGAGAAGTCTGTCATGATTCTGATGGGTTTTCCTTTGTAGGTGATTTGTTTTTTTTTCTCTAATAGCTTTTAATATTTTGTTTTTGTGTTGAATTTCTGGGATCTTGACTATTATATGTCTGGATGTAGGTATATTTTGGTCATGTTTAGCTGGAGTTCTATATGCTTCACTTATCTGAAAGTCACTTCCTGTTCCCATGCTTGGAAAGTTTTCTGAAATTATTTCTGTGAATAGGCTTTTAATTTGATTTATAATGACCACTGCTTTTTCACTCACACTTTTTATTCTTAAATTATATTTCTTCAGGTTGTCTTGCAGCCATTGCATTGTTACTTTCAGGTTTCTTATTATTTTTAAGAGATCTTTCCTTTCTTGATCCCAGGCTTCAAACCTGTCTTCCAGGTTTGAAAGTCTATCTTTAGTTTCCTTCAGGTGGTTCTGTCAACTTTCATTGGAGTTTTTGATTTCCTGGTAGTCTCTTCGAATCTATTTCATGCATTCTAAATCTTTTTTGTATTGTTCATTCCAGGTTTCCCTTGTTTTCCTATGCTCTATTTTTTCATCTATGTCTCCTTTAGAGATGCCTAGCGATTCTTTTATTATGTTTTTCATTTCTTCTCTTAGTTGGGTTAATAGTTCTGCTCTAATTTCTTTCATAGCTTCGTGGAGTTGTTTCTTTACTTCAGTTGTCATCACCTCAGAGACTTTAGCTGTGGGACTCCCGACCTCTTCTGCATTTGCTTCTCCTGGATTTGTTCTGTTTGAATCGGAGGCCAGAGACTGCCCCCTCCCTCTTTGTCTTGGCATTTTCCTGGGTTGCTCAGGGGTCTTGTGATTTCTCTGGAGTGAGCCATGCTGGTCCACTGCCTTTTCCCAGCCCATCTCTGCTCGGCCGATGTCTGGCGCAGTGTGCAGGGGCAGGGCCGCTGCCTGGGAACCTGGGCCGGTTGACCGTGAAACTTCTCCTATCATCCCTAGGGTGCGCATGGAGCAGTGGTCTCCAGACCTAGCTGGTTACTTGCCAAGACCCTCCGGGGCTCGGTTAGAGCAATTTCTGCAGGACTGTACCCAATTAGGTGCTGTTCTAGTGCCAACATGGTTGCCAGTCCCTTGCTCTCCCTCACGGGGGTGGGGGGGTTGGAGTTTGTCACACTCACTCACCAGCCTTAGTCCACTCCATGATTGCTGTCTCCGCCATCACCACCATATCTGCAGCACTTTAATTGTGCATCCACAGCACTTTAATCCTGAGTCTCCAGGTTGCAGCAGCTCCCTGCCACAAAGTGGGTTCGGCTCCGGTCAGAGGTGCCACCAGCCTCCGCCTTTGTTTGGTTACTTCTTTTTACTCTTTCTGTGGGCTTCAATTCTCGTTTTAGATTCTTCCTGGGTCCAGAGGACCCACCTCCCTCTTTTTTGTTTTCTCCTTGTTGTTATATTCCAGCATTTGGACGGTATTTTTTAGGGAGGCTACTTATCCTGCTGTTTACTGTTCCGCTATCTTGTCTGCTCTATCCACTTTTTTTTGTTTTGCTTTGTTGTAATGCTATTATAGGAATAATACATTTAGAGGAAGCGAGAGGAGACAAAGTAAAAATAAAAGAATTAAGATGTGTATGTGTATAAAGTCCCCACAATGGATGTAATCAAATGTGTACTAATAAAAATTGAAATATAAGTAATACATTTAATGTATGATTGTATTCTTTTTGTAAAAATTTAAAGAATCTGAATTTAACAGCACCACCAACCAACTGAATATAGTTGATGTCTATAGATGACTTCTTCCAACAACAGCAGGATACATATTCTTTTTCTTAGTCTTTCTTGAAAAACACAACAAAACAACATATTCTAGGCCAAAAATAAGCACGTTTGCTTTGTCACCAACATTGGTAGATTTATCCTGGATTATGTACTATGATGATTCACTAACCCTCTCTAACAATTGTGTCTCAATATCCTCTACTATTTCATCAATTTGTCTAATTATGGTTTAGACAAAAGAGGAATATATGCCATCTTTTGAACTGCAACCTCCCCTACAAGTTCATGACAAATGTCCTTAGTAGTAGGTAGAATCAATTCTTCATCAATAGTAAAGGGTCCCTCAGCTTTAGTAATGTGGTTAACGAAAAGATGCTCTTAGTCCAGATGCATTGATGGAGTGGTAGCCTTCAATAATTACTTCTGTTTATGTTCACATTTTTTTCTTTTGAAAAATTCTAAAAGCTTGTCTTTTATTGTGGGGTGCTTGATCTCCATGTGTTAAAGTAGTTTTGAAGGTTCCTGGTTTCATTGTATAGCCTGTCATATATCATATACAAAGTGGGCTTGAAGAATGTGAATCACCTGTTGCAGTGAACACATTTAAGTAGGACTTTTGGTATTTTCTTTTAAATGCAGCTTTCTTTTTGTTGGCAGTCTTCGAGTCTTGGGCTGT
>RJWM01028967.1:0-24408 GCA_004363535.1 Dasyprocta punctata | reverse complement strand
CTTAAGCAACACCACCTCATTTGTTTCTCAGGACGCCCTGTTGAGATGGCTGCTGTCTTTGCTTACATTTGATAGATGAGGAAACAGAGACTCCAGAGGCAAACTCACTAACCTCAGTCTCCCCGGCCTGGAAGAGAGAGCCCTAGGGGACAGCCTGAGCTCCATGACAGACCCGGGCTTCTGTCGTTTGCCAAGGCGATTTCCATTACACTATGATACCATGCAGCAGACACCTTCCGTGGGATTGCTCTCCTAGAAGAGGTTGTCAGAAAGGGCTCCACCTGCCCAGTTGGACAGAGACATAGCTTTGTGGTTAGATTGAAATGCAAGGGCAGAGCATGGAGACCAGGCCACAGAAACAGTGGACACTGGAGACGATGTTGACATTGTCCGTGAGCGCTCCGCGAGTCCTGAGAATTGGACCACTTTGAAGACCTGAGAGAGGCTGCTTGAGGAGCCTGAGGAGGAAGGGGCCTACAGATGAGGGAGAAAACAGCTAAGACCAGGAGAAACATTGGAGAAAGAAGCTGGCACCCTGGACTGAGGCAGCCTGGACCTGATCATTTCAGAACTAGGCCTCAGATCATGGGGAAGGGCCTGAAGGAAACACCAGTCTATGCAAGGAAGTTGTCCTAGATCAAGGAAATGGGCTGTGTGAGGAGAGGTGAAGTCCCACACGGAGAAGGCGGTAGAGGGACAGGACTGGGAGGCGTGTGAAGGTCACAGGATATGAGGGGTGGAGGAGGGGGAACAGAAAGTGCTAGGAGAATTGGAAAGGAATATTCAGGAACTTAAAGAATGGAGAAGAAATCTTAGATACTGCCCAATGTTTGAAGGACCAGTCTTAGCTAAGAGAGCTTCAACTCTTTGGTTACCTGCCCCCAGGCCCAGTGTGCTGTTGCCTGCATTCCAAAGGTGGCTGCCCTGGCCCCTCTCGGCTACTACAATTGACTTCCCCAGGTTTATCTATTCCATCCCCACTGCCCTGCTAAACACATTGTTGATGTTGCTGCTTGGTGCACGACCGTCCCTCTTCAGCTCGTCCTTCCCACTTCCATCCTCTCGGGGTGGGGGGCACCCCCTACTCATTACCTTCAGGACCTCTTGGCCTGTAGCATATCTCCCAAATGCACCATTCTTGATTTCTGTTATCTCACTAGATTGAGTGCTTTGAGTTGGGTCCAATGCATCTGGGATCCTCGTATAAAACCCTGAACCTCAAAGTTGGTTGTTCATGTAGGGACTGTTTGTGTTCATCATAAGGGCCACAAACAACACTCCTACGACAATGACAGCAAAAGATTAATAAGAGAAAATAAAAATAAATTTATTTAAATAAGGCTTTTTGAATCCTTCAGAGATGAGGACTCAAACACCAGGGACAGCTGTCTGTTTTTATACCTGGATTGGATGAAGAAGGGCAGCTGCGTAGAAATGTGACAAGAATGTGATGCAATGGATAGCATCTCGATGCCCAGCAGAGCCTGTCTGGTCAGATTCTTCTTGGTCTCTGTGTAGCATTCTTCCTCCTGTGAGGGAAAGGGAGCCGGCACCCTCTGGAGTGAAGGCCTCAAGGAAGAAGGAAGAGTGACCTTTCTAGGTTTGATAGCTTGCTTTGCAGAGAGATTTTAGTTTCTATGAGCCTCCCTGGGGAAGAGAAATCCTGGTTTCTTCGACTCACTTCAGGAAAGAGTAAGAGGGAGAGATAGGAGGGCAGCTGAAGGGCAAAGATGCTTTGCTTCTGAGGTTGTCTCTGAGGCCGTCTGAACTCCTTTGGTTCACAGCACTTAACCTGTTGGGCATAGTGACATGTACCTGTATGGAGGCTGAGGCAAGAGGATGGAAAGGTCAAGCCCAGCTTGGACAATTTAGAGACTTAGTGAGACCCTATTTCAAAATAAAAATTAAAAACAAAACAAAACAAAAAAACTACTGCAGGAAAGTGCATAAAACAGGTTCAAGTCCTAGTACCAAAAATTATATATATATATATATATATATATATATATATATATATATATTTTTTTTTTTTTTTTTAAGAATTGGGCATACCAGGGCCAGGCATCTAACTCAGCGGCAGAAGCGCCTGCCTAGCAAGTGGAAGGTCCTAAGTTCAATTCCTGGAACATAAAATAAAAAAAGAAAGAAGGAAAGAAAGAACTTAGCATACCGTAGCATTTTGTGAGTCCCAGCAGTAAGATAATTAGCAATAGCAACTTGTCGATGCCATCAAAATGGAGGTAGGAGGTGATCTGCTGATAGCCAAAGCTGGAGTTGAAACAATCGCGTTGAAAACTCTCATTCACCGTGCGCCCTCTTGTGATGAAGAGTACAAAAAACACTTTCCTCTCTCTGCTGGGGGATGGAACCCAGGGCCTCGGGCATGCTGTGAAGCACTCTACCTCTGAGGTACATCCCTGGCCTGTTTTAATTTTTTAAAATTCGGAGACAGGCTCGCTAAGTTGCCCATACTGGACTTGAACTTGTGACCCTCCAGAGTAGCTGAGATTACGGGTGTGCACTATTTTACTAACTTCGAAGAGGGAAATTCAGATGTTTCCCTACATCATCTTCCTCTTTTTCAAACATATTTACAATACAATATTAACGATAAATTTTTGTCGCGCTATGATTTTTTCCATGCTATGATTTTTTAAATGCTTTTCACAGATTAACTAGGCAGTATTGTATAATTATATTTTGTTTCTGGTAACACCCTTTTGTGTTTTTGAACTAGAAAATAATTACATGTTTCATTTTTACTTCAAATGAATACTTTTCAAAATTAATGCTAAAAAAAAACCCAAAACAACAACAAAAACTAATGCCTAAACTTTCTTCTGAAGCTGTTAGAATCACTCAGTATTGCCAAGCAAATCTAGACTCTCCAATAATTCTACCTTAAAGAAAATAATCGAGTCTATTCTCAGTGCTACTACTTAAATTGAGATTATTTTCTCTCTCATTTGAGGCACACTTACATTCGGGGATTCCGCACTTGCTTGCCTTTTCATTCTCGTATGAATAAAAAATTTGACTTTTAATAAATCAGATTATTATATTTTTGCTTTGTGATTAGAGCTGCTAATGTCTTATTTTTAAATTCTTTCTGTATCCTCATAGTTTGACAATATTTTGCTATGCTATATTCTATAATCTTTCTTATTTTGCTTATTCACAATTCAGACTATAGTTCACTTGGAAATAATTTTTGTGCATGGTGTGAGGTAATGATCAAATTTTATTTTACTGTTTCTGCATGGATTTTAAGTGATCTGCATGATTTATTGAAATAATCATCTCTACCCTGCTATTCAGTAAATCTTTTTGTGTCCTTTGTCAAGCATTCATGTGTGTGTAAATGTACTCTTCCTTTGATCAGTTTTTTTATCCTTATATTAATTCTACACTGCTTCAGACTTACAACTTTTAAATAAATCTTGATAACCTATAAAATGTGATACCATTATATGCTCTTGGCTCTTCTTAACGTTTGCATTTTCATACAAATGCTAGCATTAGCTTTTCAGGTTTTTCAAAAAGTGTTTCAATTTGATGGGGGGGAGACTTGTATTAAATCTACAGATTCATTTAGGAAGAATTGTCATATTTGCAGTATCAGATCATCTGCGTGATCCATGAACATGGAATATTACTCCATATGTTTAAATCTTCTTTAGCTTTTGTTGGTAATGCTTTTTTACTGGCCCCTAAATAATTTTTCTAAAATCTTAATTTCTCCTACTCCAGGAAACAAGGCATTCTCTGGTTTTAGGGATGAAGACGTGGATAACTGGGGAGGGGAACATTATCCTGCCTACTGCCTCTGCCATCATCCGTGTGTCTGCTTTTCATCTTTTGGGTTTCCAAATAACCGCACAGCTTCAAGCATCACCTCCTCACATGACTGTATTCAAGTCAGAAATGCCAGAGAAAGGGAAAAGTCTTTTCCTTTTATTGAGAGGAAAGTCTTTCCCAGAAGCTTTCCAGGAGATTTCTCCTTCACTGTCATTGCTAAAAACTCGATGTTGTGGCCCAGCCTAGCAGCACATGAGGCTGAATGTGTGACAGATATCAAAGGAGAAATGGAGAGTTACACCCAGAAAAAAGGCATCATCCCTCCACTCTGGCCCCAATAGTCAGAATTCTGTTAACAAAGAAAAAGAGAAAACTGTTATCAAGCAGACAACTAATGGTGTCTGCCAAAGAGATCCACCAGCAACTAAATTTTAGTCACTTCCGCTCCTATATTCCAACCTTCCCATCTACCAGCTGCTCACATTTCAACTTATGTTGTGTTTTTCCTGATGCTTAAGCTGTAAGTTTTATATTTGAATCCTTCAGGTGTTGACTTTTGATTTTCATTTTGTTTTGTTTCAGTTTTGGGGTTTTTTGTTTGTTTGTTTGTTTGTTTGTTTTAGACAGGGTCTCACTATGTAGTGCAGGCTGGCCTTGAACTCAGAATGATCTTCCTGCCTCGGCCTCTTGAGTGCTGGGATTACAGGTATGCACCACCACACCTGGCAGATTTTGATTTTTGAAGACAAATTTTTATAACTCAAGAAGAGAAAAGAAAAGAATAAGGAAATATTTCTAAAAGCCCATTATTTAAAAAAAATGTTTATTGTATTAAAAAGTCTTGGCTTTAAAGACCTCTACAAGGTTTAAAAATTATTTAGAAAAACTGAACTTTTCTGCCTTCAGGCTTAAGAATTAACTTTAAGGGCACAAAGGCTGTGAGGTACAAGGAAAATTTATGGAGAACAGCATTGTCAGAAGTCATTGTTTCCAAGTCCTATCCTCTCACAACAGCCTGCGCTTGACGCTCCTTTCTGCTTTCGGAATTCAGTCCTTGACTTGCTGTGATCTGTATGTTTCTCGAACTTTTTCTTGGCAGTTGTTCCGACACAGAAGTCCACCATTCTGCCACTGTCCGATTCAAGGAAGATTTTCAGTATGTGGCCCTGGGCAGAGGAGCCTCCAGAGAAGCTCCCCACAGACTCTGGGTCTCATCCTAGGCCGGAGCAGACCTTGCTCCCGAAGCCACTTGGCGTAGCGACTTTGCCACCAGCGTGCTCTGGAGCACAGAGGAACTGGGACATGGAGAGTTCACTTCATTAAGCAGGTGGCAGATACTTCCTGTCTACAGAGGATTCAGCAAGGTGATGCATAGAAAGCACTTGTCACAGTAATAGTAAGTTCTTCCAAAATGTAAGCTTTGTTGTTGCTAGTGTAATAAATTGATTTCCCAGATGGGAAAAGGAAAATGTAGAAGGTATGTTCCTTGGCTTTCTTCTGTGGAAAAGAAAATTTGGAAAATGTATAATAATCTGTATTCCACTCTAGGCGTCATTATCCCAGAGGAGAGTCTCTCTTCCTGTTGCACTAGGTAAAATTAGGGAAAAGGACTCAATCCAGGTCATAAGCAGACCCCCCCAAAGCAGGGAAAATAAACTGAAGTAACTGTAGCTGGAGTGACATGCTGTTAGGAGCTCAATCAATCTCCTTATTCCAAGTTCCATTTTGTGCTTTATGAAACAAAATATTCTTCTAAAATAAATTTGGCCATGGGCATATCAGTGTTACAAGAGCCTTATAAACTATTTGGGAAACTTAATTATGTTTCCACTGATAAAATTATCTTAGCAAATGTTGCCCTCATTAGGAGATACCTACATCCCTAGGAAGGGTTGCAATTTGCCTTTCCTGGATGATTTCAGAAGAGTGAGACTGATGATAATAACTCGTTTTCCGTTTCACTTCACAGTGAGGATGTCTGTTGAGTTTAGAAAAGATTCTGTACAGGTTTCTTTGAGCTGCACGTGAAAGAAGAAATGGTAAGAAAGAGGGACAAGTAAATACAAGAGGAACCAGAAGGGAGAAGAGAAAAATTGCTGAGAGCAGTAACGTAGCCTACCGAGAAACAAGTAACTACCATGGACCACAGGTCTCTCTAAACTAAGCCAGGAAAGTTAGCTCTCCGGCTTCCCCTGGCCCTTACACAGATCCGAGCAGCCTTCAAGAACCCTGCCAACTGTGGCTGAAACCAAAACTGTACGGGAAAGGGCAGCGTCGGGCCCTGCGGTGCAAGGACGTTCTTGGTCTCGGTCTAGAGAGTTTCAGCCCGACTCCAGCAACAATAGAGGACAGAGCGGAAGCTGAAAGCCTGCTGGAGACAAATTTTTCCAAGTGGTTCAAGAACTAGTAGAAAACTCAAGTGGGAGCTCACTGTGATTTTATTTTATGTATTTATTTATTTATGGGTTTTTTTAAAAAAAAATTTTTTTTCTTTGCCGTCCTGGGGATCAAACCCAGGGCACTGCACATGCTAAGCACACCCTGTGCCACCGTGCTGGACCCCCAGCCCTCTCCGTGAATTTCATGGCAACTTCTTTAATGACTGAGGGCGCTGGCCGACATTTCGTGTGTTTATTTTTGAAAATTCTATTGTTTGCCCTATTGAGTTATAAGAGTTTTATATAATCAGATGGAAAATCCTTTATTAGGTTTATGCTCTCAAATATTTTCTCTGTTTGCTTCATCTCGGGGTCTTTTGAAGAGCAAAATGGTATTTTCTCCTCCTGTGGTTCTTCCTCATTATACCCTATCAAAGAAATGTTTGCCTAACTCAAAGTCACAAGGACTTTTTTCTGTATTTTCTTCTAAGAGTTTTAGTTTTAGCACTTGTCAGTGGGTTGGTGATGCATTTCAAAATGATTTTGTATATGATAGGAGGTCAGGGTGAAGATTCACGTTCTACAGTGATTGTCAGGGGCTGGAGATAGCGGGGAATGGACAGTGACTGTTTAACAGGAGAATTTTGTTGTGTGGTGATAAAAGAATTCTGGAATTACATAGTGATCATTTTCAAAAACCCTAAATTGTACAGTTTAAGATGGTTAGGGCCAGGAATAGAGCTCGGCCTGCCTGGAAACCGCAAGTTTGTGAGTTCGATCCCTGGTACCAAAAGAAAGAAAGAAAAAAAAGATGGTTAAAGAAGTGAATTTTATCAAGTGAATTTTCTTTCAATAATAACTTTTTTAAGTAAAAATTTTAAGTAAGATTCACTTTCTACTAGACTTGCCAGTTAGGGAACATTTAAACTTTCAGAGACTTAACCAGATGAGAGGAACAGATATGACAAATGGTTAGAAGTCAGAGGAAACCCTCTTTTTGGTGGGGGCAAAATATTATGCCTTCACACAAAATTACGGGCCAGTTTTAAATCATCTAGACTGTTCACAAAAATCCCAAAGGGGCTGGGGATATAGCTTAGCATCACAGCACCTGCCTGGCAAGCGCAAGGTCCTGAGTTTGATTCCCAGAGAAAAAAAAAGAAAAAAAGGAAAGAAAAGAAAAAGAAAAGTCAACGCTCGCATATGGTTTAAGAAGGTTCTGAACACATAGTCCTTCTGGCTGTCTAAGTAACAAATGGAAATCTTCCTTAAAAGTAAATACCTTCATCCAAATCTCAGATTGTTTCTACAAGTAACTTTGAATACAGGCAAGCAGCTAGGTCTTGTGGCACACACCAGTGGTCCTAAAGTGCGTCATTTTGTCTACCTGATTATTAGGTTTCTCTGCAGTACACAGTCATGGCTCACTGAACAGCAGAAAAGTTGCTGTTCTGCTAGGGTATAAAACTTGGAAATCCATACGGCACAGCCTGCCAGAAATCTCTAAGGTGCAAGGGAAAAACTTTCCCTGAGAGGCAGCTCCCTGGAAGTAACAAAACTGCCAAGAACATACACGACACTGCTGCCAGGAAAGCTGCTGCTGGATGTGGGAGAAGCTGGCTGCTGAAACTGCCCGGCCAGCCATGGAGTATGGGATGGGAAATCCTTCCCACTGTGGCGTCCCTCCAGCGCCTTCTACTGACAAACCATAATAATCATACCTCTTGCTACAGGTTAAACAATTTGTAAAACCCATTTCACATAACAGAGCAGGCAAATAAGAATGAATTGATGAATCGTAGCAAACTAATAGCTGGCAAAGGCACTGTGCTATGTTGAATAGGGCTACAATGCCCCTGCACAAAAAAATGTTGTGTCCAGCTGAAAACTCCAAATGTGACCTCATTTGGAAATGTGTGCTTTTTTGCAGGTGCAGTTGGTTAAAATGAGGTCAGATTGGATTCGAGTGGACCCTAAGTCTAATGACTGGTGTCTTTTAGGAGGAGATGAGAGATGGAACCACACTCAGACACAGAAGGAAGGACACCATGTGACAACAGAGACAGAGATTGGAATGATGACGCAGTTGCTATCCACGGACTATCAAAGATTGCAGGCAAAGACCAGAAGTTAAGAAGAGGCAGCAGAAGTTAGTTTCTAGAGCCTGCAGCAAGAGCATGGCCTTTCCAGCACCTTGATTTCTGTCTTCTGCTCTCCAGAACCATGAGATAATAAACTCTTGCTGTTTTACTAATTTTGTGGTAACTTGTTATGGTAATTTGTGCCAAATCAGGTATCATTAAATGTTTAATTGCAATTTGTGGAGAGACAAGTCATCCAGGAGTAGATCGAGCTGATGCCTTGGAAGAGAGATGAGAAGCAAGACTTTACACTGGCCAGTGCACTAATTACCAGTGTAATTATACTTGTGCAGACCCTGAAATTCAACATATATCTCAGTTTCAATATGCTTTACTGTCTTCCCAGACATGGATTTTCAGTATTGTATAAAATATATCACCTTCACTACTTTGCAAACTGTCGTGAAACGATTATGCCTTTTACAGTGTGTCTACTCGCATACTTTCTGGCTCACTGGGCTCCTGACCTGGTGGATTATCTGTCTTCTATGGTAATCATGCCTTAAAATCTGTCTGAACAGTCTTCATTAAATTTCTGGTTCAGCATTTTGATCTCACTCTTAAACTCCTTTTGATTCTACCCTAGGCTCCCATCACCAATATAAATAGAATTTCACATTCTTTTGCATCTATTTCACTGTCATAATCCTATCAGTAATGGGAAACTACTCACTTATCAATCTGTTTATTGTATTTTTAATCATATATTTATGAACCATGAATTAAGTAGATGTCAACATTCCAGCCACCATACAGGGAACAAAGGACATAAACACAAGGATGATGAGACACAGACCGTACCAGACACACACGTGAGTGAAGGCATATCTAGGAAGATCTCGGTTTTCCATTGAACAGAATACCTGGACAGTGGTACGGGTCTAGGAAACAGAGAATTCAGGAAAAAAAGAGGTGAATGTAAGGGAGCGAACAGCTCATGATTAGTTTTAGATGCTTGTGAAACAAATAGCAATATTTAGTAGCAGTCAGCTTTGGGGCGAGAAGCTCAAGAAAAAGGTCAGACTCAAGGTATAAACCAGAACTCAAAGTCAAGTATAGTGGCACATGCCTGTAATCACAGCACTTGACAGGCTAAGGCAGAGGAATCTCTGAGAATTTGAGACCAGTCTAGCCTACTTTGTGAGTTCAAGACCAGCCTGAACTACATAGCAAAACCCTCAAAAATAAAAATAAGGCAAGGAAACGAACCAACAAACACAAACAACAACAACAAAATCAGAACTCAGTAGAGATAGTAATTAAAATCTTATGGGTGGAAATGTATGGACAGCTTACATCATGAAAAGTGCAGGTATTAAAAGTGAAACAGTGGAGGACACCAATAACATGCAGGATAAGAAGATCCATGGCCAGCAGTATTCAGAAGGAGAAGAGCCAGAAGACAGTAATGAAAATGGACAGAGAATTCAAAGAGGAAGAAGTACAGTAGCTGACCATATGAAATACTGAAAGATAAGGGTCAAAGTAAAGAATTTGACTGGAGGAAAACCAAATGAAGGGAGGAGAGTGAAAACCTCACTATGAGAGCATAAAGAAAAACAGGAGGCACAGCTAGTTGACTGTCTGTAACAAATCAGACGCGCATGAGCTTAGGTATCGCATGACTTTTCTAATATGAGAAACCCAAAGCATAAGTAAATTAAGAGAAAAATAAAAGCTAGGTAATAGGAAACAGAGACTAGAGCTTCTGCAAATAGGAAGGGAACCAAGAGATGGAGGGAAGGGGGAGAGAAAGGGAAGGGGGTATAAAATGAGTTAAGATGTGTTATATGTATGCACCAGCTCCCAAAATAAATGTAATAATTATGCATTGCAAACATGTACTAATAAAAGAATTTTAAAATATATATAATTGATGCTATATGAACACATAGTTGAAAAGTCAGATTGGTCTATAAGGCTTGACATGGACAAAGAGAGCCCTTCTCCCATCTTATCACCCAGTTCTACCTCCCATAGGAAGTAGGGCTCTAATTTCAACTCCTACTGTGATTTCTCTGGAGACCTACTTCAGTTTTTTAAAATAATTTGCTCTTAGAAAAAGCCAGGTGTGGTGGTGCATGCCTTTAATCCCAGCACTCGGGAGGCTAAGGCAGGAGGATCATTGTGAGTTAGAGACCAGCCTGGGATACATGGTTAGTACAAGATCAGCCTGAACTGCATAGTGAGACCCTGTCTCAAAAAATAGGGTCAGGGATTTAGCTCAGTGGCTTAAGCGCCTCCTTGGCAGGCATGAGATTGTGAATTTGATCCCCAGTCCCACAAAAAAAAATTTGCTCATAGAGTTATTTATTTTTGATATTTTACTTTTGCATATTATTAATTTCATATGATTCAAGACAAAGATTCAGCTGTCTTGTATACCCACAACCACCTTAATCATACACAATTCTCACCCTCTCCTCCACTCACCCAATATAACAGTTTTTAAAAAAATAAATCTACTGATTTCCCTAATGTACTTCTTTTTTACCTTTCCCAATATTTTTCTAACATAATTTTGCTTAGATCAATGGTCAGTGTTTGCATTACTTATTATTCACAGCCAAACCTTCTAATATACTATTGCTGAATTTCTTGTACGCCATTTTGCTTGCTTGGACTTGATAGTGCATTTTCTTCTTGGATTTAGCCTACTATATACCTGTCACTAATTCTGCCAGAATTCAGGCAGAAGTATAAATTTTCTCTGAACAATGGAACATAACAGAACACACCTAACTGTACCCTTTCCACACCACTTTTCCCCCGCTTGGAAGCATGTTCCTTGAGAGCTTCATCCTTCCTTGTTTTCGAGCTCTTCTTAGCTTTGAAACTGTCACTGGAATCTTCTTCCTTCCCTTTTTCATTGTCATCTACATTAAATTCCCATCCATGTCTTCTTGCCTGATTTACTCTCTTTCATAAAGGCCTCTAAAAGCCTCCCTTCAAAGGATGCATAGGAAGTACCTTTTTAAAAATAATACTTGGCATGTCTGAAAATGTCTTTATTCTCATTTAGAATAATGATTTGGTAGGGTACAAATTGGAAATCAACTTCTCACCATTTTATTGATGGTTTTCATCACCTTCTAAACTGAAAAGTCTAATGCTGTCCTGTCTTTTAATTTTGTAGTGTGTAAACTATTAGACTCTGGAAACTTCTAGAATGTTCTCTTTGTTCTATATCTTGAGGAAGAATGGCATGTTTTCATCCCTTGAGTTGAGTACATTAAGGGCCAGTCTTTTAAATCTGTGAGTTCTTTTTTCTTTATGGATTTTTTTCTTTTTTGCTCTCATGTTTTAAAAATTAATTGTAGAGGGGCACCAAAATGGTGGAGTGGTAAGAAGCAGAGAAAGAGCTTCTCTGAGAGTTGCTGTTCAGACACTGGAATATAGCAATGCAAGGAAGATGAGGAAGGATGTGGGTCCCCTGGACCCGGGAAGGATCTGAAGTGTGAATTTAAGCCCACAGAGAGACTGAGGAGAGAAACTTCTACGAAGAAGGAGGTAGCTGGCAGTGCCTTCTCCCTCAGACAGGATGTCTCTGTGTAAGAGGAGAGATCCAAACCTGTGGACACACAGTGATGGCTGGAACCCCAGAGGCCTCCATGGGGAGATGCAGCAGTGGATGTGAAGGACTGCACTAACTGACCGTAAGTACTGAGGGCTCAGTGGTCTCATGGGAGAGTGATTGACCAGGAATCATCTTGGAGAGGGGCTGGCCGGGCTCAGAACTCAGAGCTACTGCCTGATCCGTCTAGCAGCTCCCAGCTGGCTCAGGCCCATAGAAGGTGCTGTGACAGCTGAAGGCTGAATAAGCCTTGTCTCAGCCAGAACATACAGGCTAGCTGATATTATCCACCACCCTGCCAAAAGCTACTGCTGGCTTAGTGGGCTGAATCCATATGGATCTGGACTCTGCCTCTGCACATTGTCTACCAGTGACAGTGGAGACAAACCTGGAAGTGGACTTTTTTGTTCTCTCTCTCTCTCTCTTATTTGCTTGTTGCGATTTTGTTTTTGTTTTTGTTTTTGTTCTTTTCTCCTTCACTGTTTGATCTTGTTTTTATATGAGTGTGAACATGGTTTTTAGCCTCTTTGTGGTTCTTGTTCTGTTCTTTTTATCTCTCCCTTCTTCCTTTCCCTCTAGTCTTCTGAATCAGTTTCCCAAAGTTAGTGTGATCTCCCTTTGTCCTCTGGCTTTACTTCTATTCTCTTTCTCTTCTTTTACTTCTCTGTTTTCTCCCTAACCACTTTTTTTTTACTAAATCCATTTTATTTCAAGGAGAAAAATAAAAAGAAAGAAAAAAATTAAAACAAAATTTCAAAACACATCAGTCAGGGGCCAGCAATGGTACATACGTTGCACAATGTCATCCCCAAATCATTCACCCAGAGAACAAGACATCTGCATTCAATTGTCTGAACAATACCAGCACAAATCTTTCTCTTCAGTGAATGCAGAGAAATCAGTAGTATATCTTAACTATTTTATATACATATACGTACATATATACATATGCTTTTTCTTTTAGCATCTCACACTAATGAGAAAATATGATGTTTACACGTGTGTCTTATTTATTTCATTAATGAGCATGATCTCAAATTGCATCCATTTGCCTATAATAGTCTCCAGTTTGTCCTTCTTTATGGCTGAATAGTACTCCATTGTATAAAAATACCACATCTTTTTTTAACCATTCCCCAGTCAATGGGCATTTAGGTTGCTTCCAAGATCTGGCTATTACATACTGTACTGCTATGAACATATATTGCTGTGGTATGACGTTTTTGATTATTTTGGGAAAATATCCAGAAGGGGCATAACTGGGTTGAATGGGACCTCTAGTACTAGTTTTTAATTTCCACAGTGGCTGCACCAGTCTGTATTCCCACCAACAGTCGAGAAGTGTTCCTTTTTCCCCACAGCCCCTCCTGCATTTGTTACTGCTTGATTTCTTGATAACAGGCATTCTTTCTTCAGTGAGATAGTATCTCAGTGTTATTTTAATTTGTATCTCTCAAATGACCAGTGATGTTGAACATTTTTCACATATTTATTTGCTGTTCATATTTCTCCATCTGAGAAGTGTGTGTTCCCCTCAGATGCCCAGTTTTGGATTGGATCTTTAAATCTGGGAGGACTGATATTTTTTAGTTCTTTATATGTTCTTGATAGAAATCCTTTATCTGAGGTACAGCTGGCAAACATTTTCTTCCACATTGTGGGTTGTCTTTTCACCCTGGTGGTGGTTTCTCTTGCTGTGAAAAAGTTTTTCAGTAGGGTGAGATCCTAGTTATTGATTCTTTGTGATAGTTCCTGTGCAATCAGGGTTTTGTTCATAAAATCTTTGCCTACACCAATGTCTTCAAGAGCTTTACCTACACTATCCTCCAGCAGATTTAATGTTTCTGTTTTAAGATTAAGATCTTTGATCCATTATGATTTTAGCTTGGTACATGGTGAAAGGTATGAGTCTAGTTTTAATCTTCGGCATATGTGGGGCCAGTTTTTCAAGCATTATTTATTAAAGAGGTTATCTTTAAAAAATAAAATAAAGAGGCTATCTTTCTTCCAGTGAATGTTTGGCTCCTTTGTCAAAGATAAGGTGGCTTAGTGTGTCTGAAGTTGTTTCTGCATCTTCTAATTAGTTCCATTGATCTTTGGGTCTGTGTTTTAGCCAGTACTACACTGTTTTTATCACAGTAACTTTATAGTATAATTTCAAGTCAGAGATTGTGATGTCCCTTATCTTGTTTTTGTTGCCCAGGATTGCCTTTGCTATTCTAGGTCACTTGTAGTTCTAGATTAATTTTAGGACTGTTTTCTTTAATTCTGTGAGATATAGTATTGGAATTTTGATTGGGGTTATATTAAATCTGTATAACAGTTTTGGAAGTGTTACTATTTTCACTATATTGGTTCTTCCTACCCAACAGCACAAGGTATCTCTCCATTTTCTAATATCTTCTTCAATCTCCCTTTTCAGGGTAATGTAGTTTTCAATGTAGAGGTCTTTTGCATCCTTTGTTAGATCAATTCTTAAGTATTTCATTTCTTTGGATGCTATTGTAAAAGGTATTATTTCCCTGATTTCTCTCTCAGTGAGTTTGCTATTCATGTATAGGAATGCTATTGATTTTTGAGTATTGACTTTGTAACCAGCTATGTTACTGAATTTGCTAATTAAATCTAGTAGTCTTTTGATGGAGTTTTTTGGGTCTTCTAAGCAGAATATCATGTCATCTGCAAATAATGATAGTTTAACTTCTTCCTTTCCTATCTTTATTCCGTTTATTTCTTTCTTTTGTCTAATTGCTTCAGCTAAAGTTTCCAGGACTACGTTAAATAAGAGTGGAGACAGTGAACATCCTTGTCTAGCTCCTGATTTTAGAGAGAAAGCTTTCAGCTTTTGCCCATTTAGTATCATGTTGGCTGTTGGTTTGTCATAGATGGCTTTTATCAGATTGAGATAAAGACCATCTATTCCAACTTTCTGTAGGGTTTTTATCATGAATGAGTGCTGGACTTTGTAAAAAACCTTTTCTGCATCTATTGAGATGATCATACGATTTTTGTCCTTGGCTCTGTTAATGTGGTGTATTACATTTTTTGATTTATGTATGTTAAACGATCCCTGCATCACTGGGATGAATCCCACTTGATCATGGTGTACAATCTTTTTGACAGTTTGCTGCAGTCTGTTTGCCAGTATCTTATTGAGGATTTTTGCATCTACGTTCCTTAGGGAAATTGGCCTGTAATTCTCTTTCTGAGTTGAGTCCTTCTCTGGTTTTGGTATCAGGGCAATGCTTGTTTCCAGGAATAAATTTGGAATATTGCTCACCTTTCAATTTCATTAGAGTTTGAGAAGTAGTAGTATTAAGTCTTCTCTAAATTTCTTGTAGAATTCAGCAGTCAGTCCATCAAGGCCTGGGCTTTTGTTTGTTGATAGGTATTTAATTACATCTTTGATTTCATTTATTGATAAGGGTTATTTAGGATTTTTATATCTTCTTGACAGCTTTGGTAATACACATGTATCTAGAAACTGTCCATTTCTTCTGCACTTTCCATTTTATTAGAATACAAGTTTTCAAAGTAGGTATAGATGATTTTCTGGATTTCTCTAGGATCTGTTGTAATTTCACCCTTTTCATTCCTAATTGCATGTGTTTGAGTCTTTTCTTTCCTTTTTTTGATAAGGTTGGCTAAGGGTTTATCAATTTTATTTAATCTTTCAAAGAACCAATTCTTCGATTCATTGATTCTTTGTATTGCTTTTTTAGTCTCCAATGCATTAATTTCTGCTCTGATCTTTATAATTTCCTCTCTTGTATGAGCTTTTGACTTAGCCTCTCATATTTTCTAGAAGTTTGAGGTTCACCATTCAGTTGTTTGCATGCACTTGCTCTGTTTTCCTGATGTGGGTATTTACTGCTATAAGTTTCCTTCTTGAGACTGCTTTCTTTGTGTCCCACAAATTCCAGCATGTTGTACTGTCATTATCATTCACCTGTAGAAACTGTCTAATTTCTTCTTTAATTTCACCTGTGATCCATTGGTTGTACAGTAGGGTGCTATTTAATTTTCATGTGTTTATGAACTTATGGTTTCCTTTGGCATGGATTTCCAATTTCATTGCACTGTGGTCTGATAGTATGGATGGGATAATTTCAATTCCTTTGCATTTACTTAAGCATGTTCTGTGAACCAGCATATGGTCTATTTTGGAGAAGGTCCCATGTGCAACTGAGAATGTGTATTCTGATGTAGAGTGAAACACTCTATAGATATCTACTAAGTCTATTTGCTCAAAAGTTTAATTTAGTTCTAATATTTCATTATTGATTTTTTGTCTAGTCAATCTGTCTTTTTGTGACAGTGGGGTACTGAGGTAATTGTATTACATCTCATTTGATTTTTCAGGTCTGTTAGTAATTGTTTTATACAACTGGGTGCACTGGTATTTATTGCATATATATTTATGATTGTTATTCTCTTTCGCTTGGATTGTTCCATTTATGGGAATGTAGTGACCTTCTTTATCTCTCTTAATCAGTCTTGGCTTGAAATTCACTTTGTCTGTAAATAGAATAGCTACTCCTGCTGTTTTCTGGGTTCCTGTCACATGGAGTATTGTTTTCCATCCTTTGACTTTCAGTCTATGGATTTCTTTTTGAGTCAAATGTGTTTCTTGTATATAGAATATTGTTGGATCTTGCTTTCTGATCCATTCTGCTAGTGTTTTGACTGGTGAATTAAAACCATTAACATTGATGATTATAACTGAAATGCATTGACTTATCCTTGTCCCCTGTCCCTTTACAAAACTTTGTTTGTATAGTTTTCCTTCCATTCTACTCCTGTCCTTTCTTTCCCCCTCTCCTCTCCCTCGTTTCCTTTCCCATTTGAACATTTTCTTCCTACTTCCCAATGTCTATCATCCATTGTAGTTCATATTCACTCTTTGGGTTTTTCATACAAGAGAAACAATGTAATATTTAAACATGTGTGTGATTTATTTCACTTAAAATTATGTTCTCAAGGGGCATCCATTTACCTGAAAATGTCTCATGCTTATCCTTGTTTATGGTAGTGTAGTATTCTATTATATATAGAAATCATATTTTCTTTATCCATTCATCCGTTGAGGGGCATCTGGTCTGTTTCTAAGATTTAGCTATTAAAAAATTGTGCTGTTACAAACATGGGTATGCATATATCATTATGGTATGATGCTTTTATCTCTTTTGAGAAGATACCTAGAAAGGGAGTATCTGTGTCAAATGGTTTGTTTTAGTTTTTTGAGGAATCTCCATACTGATTTCCATATTGGTTATACCAGTTGACACTTCTACCAACAATGGAGAAGGGTTATTTCTTCCCCAAAGCCTTCCATCATTTGTTATTGGTTGATTTATTGATAAGAGTCATTCTTTCTGGGGTGAGATGGAACCTCAGTATTGTTTTAATTTGCAGCTTTTGAGTGACCAGTGATGCTGAACATTTTTTTTCATGTATTTATTTGCTGTTTGCACTTCTTCATCTGAAAAGTGCATATTCATTTCAGATCCCCATTTTTTGGATTGGGTCTTCAATTTTGGGGAGTCTGATTTTTTTAGTTCTTGATATATTCTGGATGTTAGGCCTTTGAGTTCAGAGTTTTACCTATCCTGTCTTCCAACAGGTTAAGTGTTTCTGTTTTAATATTTAGATCTTTGATCTACTTTGATTCTTGTTTAGTGCATGGTGAGAGATACGGATCTAGGTTTAATGCGCAGCATGTGGAAAGTCAGTTTTCCTAGAACCATTTATTAAAGAGGCGGTCTTTCTTCCAGTGAAAAGTGTTTAGCTCCTTTGTGAAAGATAGGAATCTGAGTGTGTTTGCAGTTGTTTCTGCATTGTCTATTCTGTTCCACTTTCAATTTTTTCCTCCTGCCAGGGCCATGCTGTTTTTATCATGATAGCTCTGTAGTATCATTTCAAGCCCAGTATTGTGATGCCCCCAGCCTAGGCTTTGTTGCCCAGAATTTCTTTTGTTAGTCTAGGTCTCCTCTGGTTCCAAATGAATTTTAGAACTGTTTTCTGTAGTTCTGTGAGGTATGCTATTGGTATTTTGATCAAGATTGCATTAAATCTATGTAACAGTTTTGAAATGATATTTGTTCTGCCTATCCAAGAACAAGGGATATCTTTACATTTTCTGATATTCTGTTCAGTCTCCTTTTTCAGAGTACTGTAGGTTACAATGCAAAAGTCTTTTACTTCCTTTGTTAGACTGATTTTAGGTATGTCATATGTTTGGATGTTATTGTGAAAAGTGTTGTTTCCCTAATTTCTCTCTCAGTGAATTTATTATTCATGTAAATTCATATAAATGTTATTGATATTTGAATGTTGACTTCATATCCTGCTATACTACTCAATTTGGTTACATCTAAGTTATTAAATCTTATGCTACTGAATTTGGTTATTAAATTTACTTTGGTTATCAAATTTAATTCAGTAGAGTTTGGGGGGGTCTCCTATGTAGAGTATCATGCCATCTGCAAATAATGATAATTTAACTTCTTCTTTTCCTATTCTTATTTTTTTTTATTTCTTTCTCTTGTCTAATTGCTCTGACTAATGTTTCTAGAACTATATTGAACAGAACTGATGATAGTGGGCCTATAGTTCTCTTTTTTGGTTGGCTCCTTTTCTGGTTTTGGTATCAGGGTAACGTTTGCTTCCAGAAATGAGTTTGAGACTATAGCTTTCCTTTCAATTTCATTAAAGAGTTTGACAAGTAATGGCATTAGATCTTCTCTGAAGTTCTTGTAGAATTTAGCAGTGAATCCATCAGAACCTAGGCTTTTCTTTGTTGGTAGTTTTAAAATTACTTCTTCAATTTCATTGGCAGATATTGGGTTATTTAGAATTTTTATGTCTTCTTGATTCAGTTTTGGTAATTCATATGCATTTAGGAATCTGTCCACTCCTTCTGAGCTTTCCATCTTATTAGAGTACAAGTTCTCAAAAGTAAGTATTGTTGTTGTTTTTTAAGACAAAGTGTCACTATATTATCCAGGTTCGCTTTAAACTCTCTGTGTATTTCAGGTTGGATGTAATTTTCTTTATGTTCTATATGTTTTCTTATTAGTTAAAATACTTGTAGCTGTGTCTTAGTTACTTTTCTCTTGTTGCTGAGACAAAATAACCAATGCCTAAAATTAAGTAAGGAAAAGCTTGTTTAACTTACAGTTTATGGAGGTTTCAGTTCAGACTCACCTGGCTCCAAGGTAGGGTGGTGTGGCCACCATTCATGGTGGCCAAAGATACTAAAAGCAACAAGAGTAAAAGAGGGGAGGAGCAAGCTTCTTTTCCTCCTTATATTGCATCTGGGCTACCTGTCTTAGGGTGGGTATAGGACTCATACCCTCAATTCCAGCACTAGACAATGAACCAGTCACACACTCTAGATTCAGCCAACTCTGAAAGACCTCCTCCTGCCCCTGTGACAGCACAAGACTTTGGGGGGACATCCAGACATAGACCATAACAAGCTGCCTCAATAAAAATAATTTTTGAGAAAAAAAGAGAAGAAAAATGCAAAATCTGGCCTTGTTCTAGCTATATTACTTTTCAACATTTTACATTTATGCCTTCTTTTATTTGTTTTTTACTTTAGCCTCTGAGTTCTGACTGTTTGGTGGAATCCTTCCCTATAAATTTATTCCTGACCTCCTGGGAAATCCTATGGCATTTTACAATTCCTTGTTCCCCTTATAGCTTTTGCCTACTGTGCACTTTCTTCTCCTTCAATCTGCTCCTGTGGCTTCAAACCTTGCCAAGCATTGGTCTTGTTTCAGATTCTCCTTGCCTTGAGGCCCTTAGCCTGTGTACAGTTTCCATAAACACATTCCCTTCTGCACTTCTGGGCTCTCTGATCCTTTTTGCTAACAGTTGCCTCAGAAAAAAAACAAAACAAAACAAAAGAATGCAAAAAACAAAAAAATACCCCAAACACACACCTTACCCCATGAACACCTTCTGTCTGAAGTAGAAATTTCTAAAATTTAATGTTCTTAAGGAGTGTTTCATGTGGCACATGTGTGTTTGGTTTGTTTTGAGGCAGGGCCTTACTATGTAATTTAGGCTGGCCTTAAACTACATAGGTAGCCTATGTGTAGCTTAGTAGCCTACTTATGTAGGCTTGACTCAAACTTGAAACTCTCCTGGTTCAGCCTCCCAAGTGCTCAGACTATGTGTGCTATCATGCCCTGGGCTGAAGGGCAATTTAAAATTGTAAATTTTGATCTATTCAAAGCTAGTACTGTCCCTCGTCTCATTTCCTAGGTTATAGACTGAGTGAGTCTTTTCTCTCTTCAGTTCTGGCTCTTGTACTAAAATCCTTTTGGGAGAGGGAGCTAGCAAAAGGATTTTTGCAATTTTTTTTTACAAAAAAAAAACAGCAAAAGCAAAATGGCAACAACAACAACAAAACAATAGAAATATAGGATTTCAAACCAAGATGATAGGAATTTAACAATGGCTTTTATATTGCATATTGTTATCTTCAAAATAGTTGCTCAGGTTTCCAGATAGATGCATGCAAAATTGATCAAACAATATACTTTCCCTTTGAGCAGCTTCTTTCCCTTTTACTGTATCTACTGTAAATACATCTATTTTGCATCTTACTCTTTCAGTTTCTTACACTAGCAAGACTATATGGTGTTCACAAATGCAAGTCTGATTTATTTCACTTATAAGCATGGTTTCTAATTGCATCCATTTACCTATAATAGCCTTGAGTTTATCATTCTTTATGACTGAGTATATTTCATTGTATAAAAATACCACATCTTTTTGTCCATTTCATGGTTGATGACCATTTGGGTTGTTTCCAAGATCTGGTTATTACAAATTATGCAGCTATAAGCATGGGTGCATGTATATTGCTGTGGTATGATATCTTAAATTCTTCTGGGAAAATACCCAGAAGGGGAATAGCTGGTTTGAATAGGACCTCTAATCCTAGTTATCTGAGGAATCTCCACACTGATTTCCACAGTGGTTGTCCCAATCCACACTCCCTCCATCAATCGAGAAGGGTTCTTTTTCCCCACAACCCTACCAGCATTTGTTATTAGTTAATTTATTGATGTTAGTCATTCTTCCTGGAGTGAGATGATATGTCAGTGTTGCTTTAATTTGCATTTCTTGAATGAACAATGATGTTGAACATTTTTTCATATATTTATTTTTCATTTGTATTTCTTCATCTGAAAATTGCATATTCATCTCAGATGCCATTTTGGATTGAGTCTTTGAGTTTGAGGGGCCTGATTTTTTTCAGTTCTTTATATGTTCTAGATAGAAGTCCTTTGTCTGAGGGACAGTTGGCAAAAATCTTTTCCCAATTTGTGAGTTTTCCTTTTACTGTGTTGGTGATTCCTTTCAATGTACAAAAACTTTTGAAAAAGATGAGATCTCAGTTGTTGATTCTTTGAGGTACTTCCCATGAAGTTTGGTTTTTGGTTTTTGTTCATGAACTCTTTGCCTACCCCTATGTCTTCAAGATTTCTATCTACTTTGTCTTCCAGTATACTTAGTGTCTCTGTGTTAATATTTAGATCTTTGATCCATTTTCACTTAGTTTAGTGCATGGTGATGGGCATGGGGTCTAGTTTAAGTCTTCAGCATGTAGAAAGCCAGTTTTTCCAACCCCCACTTATTAAAGAGGCTTTCTTGTAGTGAACATGTTTGGCCCCTTTGTCAAAGATAAGGTGGCTGAATGTCTTTGTCGTTGTGTCTGTATCTTCCATTCTGTTCCACTGATCCTTAAATCTGTTTTTTTGCCAGTATCATGCTGTTTTTATTATAGCAGCTTTGTAGTATAATTTCAAGTCTAGGATTGTGATGCCTCTTGCCTTATCTTTGTTACCTAGGATTGCCTTTGTTATTCTAGGTCTCTTATGGTTCCAAATGAATTTTAGGAATGCTTTCTCTAGATTTGTGAGGTATGCTCATGGTATTTTAATCAGGATTGCATTAAATCTGTGTAACAGTTCTGGGAGCATGGCCATTTTCACAATGTTGGTTCTTCCTATCCATGAGAAAGGGGTATCTTTCCATTTTCTGAATTCCTCTTCAATTTCTTTTTCCAGAGTACTGTAATTTTCAATGTATAAATCTTTTACTTCCTTTGACAGATTGATTTCTTAGTATTTCTTTTTTTTATGTTATTGTGAAAGGTGTGGTTTCCCTAATTTCTTTCTCAGTAAGTTTGTTGCTTGTGTGCAGGAGTGCTACTGACTTTTGAGTGTTGACTTTGTACCCAGCTACACTGCTAAATTTGCTTATTAAGTCTAAAAATTTGTCGGTGGAGTTTTTGGGGGTCCTCAATGTAGAGTATCATGTCATCAGTGAATAATGATCATTTAGGTTCTTTCTTTCCTATTTTTATTCTTTTGTTTTTTACCTCTCATGTCTAATTGCTCTGGCTAATGTTTCCAGAACTGTATTGAACAGTTAACAGTTACATATTTTACATAGAAAATTAGAAATGAAAACCATACATAATATTGTAGCATGACAATTATTATGGCATTTTTATAACATATTTAAATGCCTATCTTAGTATTGAACAGAGTAACATATGGCATATGCATCACATAAATTTTTACAGGTAATTATTTGATTAGCAATCTCATGTTGATTTGACCATTTTCCTCATGAGAGGCCTTAGAAGAAACAACCTGAGCTCCATCATATTAACCAATAGCTATATATATAATTTTTTTCAATAAACTATTTTCACAAGCTTTTCTCAATGTATGTAAACTTTCTAGTCTTGTCGTTATCACTTCTTTTTCTCTCTTTAGCAGTACAAGATTTTCATCATACAGCATTCTTTCATATCAAAATTATATCTCTTACATTTATAGCCTTCTCAACATTTCTTTTTTTCCCCAATTACTATAACCTTCTACAATAAATTTGCCTGTAATCACTTGGATTTAAAGTGTCCCTTTTTTCCCCCTTAGATAGTTAAACTTGACCAACTGCCAACAGACCTCTAAGTAACCTTGAATCAGTGCTTTATTTTAAAACAACGGAGTAAAGAGCAAGTTAACCTTGTAAATTCAAAGCTTTGAACTATACAAGAAATGCTTTATGCACATTAACTCAAACTGAAAACCAAAAGTATATTTACCAACGAATTAAAATTTGTAGTATGATTTCTCCTGTAAAAGTTTTTTTTATTAAAGAGAAAAAAGACACAGAAAAGGAAAAAAAAAGCGAACGAGACAAAATAACAACCACAACAAATCCAATAGGTTTACAAAACAAGACAATAAGAATTCGACAATGGTTGTAATATTGCATATCATTACCTTCAAAAGGGTTGTTCAGATTAACAGATATAGACATGTAAAATTGATCTAATCATGTATTAACTGTTCTTTTTCAATAACAAATACATTTAGTAGTATAGTCATATTAGCTATCTTATGTATACATATATACAAATTTATGTCTTTTTCCTTTCCCTTCCTTCTTTCCTCCTTTCCCCTATCCCAATTGCTTTTGCTCTTTGAGCAGTTTCTTACCCTTACACAGTATTTATTGTAGATTTTGGATCACATATACTGTTTCAGTTTCTTTCACTAGGGAGACAATATGTTATTTACACATGTGAGTTTGATTTATTACACTTATGAGTATGGTCTCAAGTTGTGTCCATTTACTTATAAAAGTCTCGATGCAATCTTTCTTGATAGCTGAGTAGTACTCCATTGCATAAAAATACATCTTTTTTATCCATTCCTTGATTGATGGGCACTTGGGTTGCTCCCAAGATTTGGCTATTACAAATTGGGTTGCTATAAACATGGGGCACATATATCATTGTGGCATGATGTTTTCAGTTCCTCTGGGAAAATGCCCAGAAGCGGGATAGCTGGGTCAAATGGAATCTCTAATCCTAGCTTCTTGAGGAATCTCCACACTGCTTTCCACAGTGATTGCACCAGTATACACTCCCACCAACAGTGGAGAAGAGTTCTGTTTTCCCCACAGCCCCTCCAGCATTTGTAATTGGTTGGTTTTTTTATCTTTGCTATTCTTTCTGGGGTGAGATGGAATCTCAGTGCTGTTTTAATTTGCATTTCCCAAATGACCATTGATGTTGAACATTTTTTCATATATTTATTTGCCATTTGTATTTCTTCTTCTGAGAAGTGTGTATTCATCTCAGATGCCCATTTTTGGATTGGGTCCATGAATTTTAGAGCCCTGATTTTTAAAAATTCTTTATATGGTTTAGATAGAAGTCCTTTGTCTGAGAGACAGTTGACTAAGATATTTTCCCAATTTGTGGGTTTTCTTTTCACTCTGTTGGAGATTTCCTTTGACATGCAAAAACTTTTGAATAAGATGAGATCCCAGTTGTTGATTCTGGGAAGTATTTCCTGTGCAGTTTGATTTTTGTTCATGAAATCTCTGCCTACTCCCATGTCACCAAGATTTTTACCTACTTCTTCTTCCAGCAAATTTAGTGTCTCTGTTTTAATATTCAGATCTTTGATCCATT
>RJWM01028966.1:0-24728 GCA_004363535.1 Dasyprocta punctata | reverse complement strand
CTTCCCTGGGAACATGACTCAACGATGGACGACAGGAAAACAAGAGAGGAATGCAAGACAGTGACAGACAGTAAATCAACTTTTTCATTTGTAAAAACCACCTCATAGGAATGATGCAAGAGATACTTTAAATGGTAGGAAAGATAAAAATGAAAAAGCCAAGGTGTTCCCTCTCCCAGGAGAGAATGAAGACACCCGGGCAGATAACAATACAGTCAGCCTCAAAGTCAATAGGTCCAAATTGGAACCTAGGGGGAAAGGCTGTTTGTTTTTGTTGTTGTTGTTGTTTTGAGACAAGGCCTTGCTCTGTAGTTCGGGCTGGCCTTGAACTCACTATGTAACCCAGGCTGGCCTCAAAATCGCAGTGATCCTCCTTCCCCAGCCTTCCAAGTGTTGGGATCACAGGTGTGCACCACCACACCTGGCTAGAACTTAAGAATAATTTTAAATTAATGTGCTCTAAAATAAATAAATTCATAAAGAAAGTGGAATTCTTGCCAGAAATGATAACATTTAAAAGATGGGTCAATTGCATCATAAGAGAGACACCTACGGTAACACCCAAGGTCATCACAGACCACCCTCCATACTCACGGGGTCCACGTTCACGCGTGAGACCAACCGAGAACTGAAAATATTCCGTAAGGAAGAAATCCCTTTAACAACAAAATGTAACTATTCACATAGCATTTGTGCTGTATTAATTATCTAGAGCTGGTGTAAAGTACGTGAGGATGTGTGTACGCGTCATGGAAAGAGCACGCCCTTCCGCCCGAGGGCCTGGCACCTGTGGAGTGGGGAGCCACGGGAGTCCTGAGGGCAGTTTCCCCCTGACGCCGAGGTGACTGCACGTGGCACACGCTGTCCCTCTTCCCCCTCCTGTGCAGAACCTTTCGCCCCGACTTTGGGAGCTGCCCTCTCCCGCCAGTGACCGGGTTTATTACCTGATGACTCATTTCCTTCTCTGCCTACGCAATCACGTCACGCGGCTCTTCTCTGAACGATTGGCTATCCGAGTTTATAAACTCTGCATATTGGCTTTTAGTGTTTAAATCAATTTACAGGCGAAGCATAAAGGACCATTATGGTGATGGAAGAGAACATATGTTATGAAACCAGACACCGATAAGGACCAGTACAGATGCAAAAGCTAAGAGGGGAAAAGGATCGATGTCTCCTCTCGCACAGGGAGAATTCAAGGGAAACCCGGCTTCGCAGGTCAAGCTAGAAAAGCTCAAGGGTACTACTTAAAGCTACGGTAACCAAGAGAAGAACTAAAACTTAAATGTGATAAGCAAAATATGAAGAAGAGAAAAATTCATCATTGTCCTGGTGGGGAAACAGCCATGTCTAAAAACTTACAAATGAAGGAGGAGATGTAGAAATCAAATCACTTATGGCAGTAACAACTAGAAGAACTAAAAGGAGAGAATTTGAATTCTATCTCTAAGAAGAAAAATAGTGTGTTAGCTAGAAAAGGAGAAAACTTCAGACTTTTTATTTGTATCTCTGATACTGTTTGGAAATCTTTTGTACTGTTCCTGTGAGGCTTGTTTCTTCTTTCTTTCTTTTTTAAATTTTTGAGACAGAGTCTCACTATGTTGTGCAGGCTGACCTTGAACTCACTATGTAGCCCAGGCTGGTCTGAAAATCATGGAGATCCTCCTGCCTCAGCCTCCCCAGTGCTGGAATTACAGGCATACTTCACCATGCCCGGTTTGAGAAGGTACTATTTTCATAAATTAAAATATACTTACAAAAATTTACATGCAAGTTAAAATATGAAAACCCTCGATAGAGTTAAATACCTTCTCGGCTAAAGTCACCATTGACAGGACAGTCTGTAGGTATCTACAGGTCCTGGAGTCTCTGACTCAGTGACCAGGAATTTGACTGAAGAAACTGCTAACGTCTTTTCTGGCAGAGAACTGTCTATGCTTCTGACCCCAGCCCTGTAAGCAGAGAAAGTCTCCACGAGCCAATCGGCTGCCGTCATCTAATTCACATCATCGAGGGGACGGACCACCTGCTTTGGAAACCATCTGTGGGGCCGTATTTCCCATCAGGCCAGCCCCGGCAGTGATCGCCTCTCTCACGGGTTCATACTGTGCTTTACACAAAGCCTCCCACTCACAGGAAAGCAACAGCTTTTGAGACAGGGACAGTGTATCTGTGACACAATTTAACTGACAAGTGAACAGTTCCAGAGGCAGAGGTGACCACCCAAGAAGCCCCAGCTACACACTGATACCGATCAGACCTTACCCAGGTTTCTGCGCCAAGGTACCGATCTTCCCATTAAACTGGCTCCCTCTAACGCCTTGAAAAAGCCAGTGGGAGCCAGGTGTGGTGGTGCACGAGTGTAATTCCAGCACTGGGGAGACTGAGGTAGCATCGCCATGAGTTCAAGGCCAGGCTGAACTGCATAGTGAGACCCTGTCTCAACCCCACCCAAAAGCCAATGGGAGTATTTCACTTTCGAATGCTCTATACTCATCCAGAGTAACTAACTATCATCTGTCTCTCTCTTCTGCCTTTTTCTGCACCTTCAAATACATTGTCTTAAAAAAAAAAAAAAAAAAGCCAATGACCCAATGGCCGCATACAAAAACCGTGCAACATCACTAGCTATCAGGAAAATCAAAATCAAAGCCACAATCTCACCTCAGATCTGCTGCCTGTCATCACAAAGAGCAAAGCTAACAAGCACTGGCAGGAAGGCGGAGAAGAGGGAGCCCTCGCATGGCACGCGTGGGGATGTGAGGCTGTCGAAGCCCTCGTGGGGAAAAGTTTGGAGGTGCTTTGTGGAGTTCAGCGGAGGATGAGGACACAACCCGGCAGCACCACTGCCGAACCTGTAGCCACAGAGAATAAAATCCGGATCTCAAAGAAAATATCCGCACCTTCGTGTTGACTGCAGCGTTATACAGAAGGCCCCAAGGTGTGGAATCAACCCAAACGTCCATCACCAGAACGGACAAAGAAAACGTGGGGTGCACGTAAGCGGAATGCTAAAAGGTGGGGTGCACGTAAGAGGAATGGTAAAAGGGGGGTGGTGCGTGTAAGCGGAATGCTACAAAGAAACCCTGCCGTTTAGGACAAGTGGATGACACCAGGAGACATCGTGCCACGTGGAGTAGCCCAGACACAGAAAGACAAACCCTGCATGATCTCGTGAGTGGAATCTGAAACAGCCAAATGCATGAAAGCAAAAAGTAGGGCCGCGATTTAGCTCAGTGGCTCAAGCGCTTGCCTGGTAAGCGCAAGATTGTGAGTTTGGTCCCCTGTACAAAAAAAAAAAAAAAAAAAATGCAAAAAGTAGAAAGGTGTTTTCCAGGAGTCAGGATGGAAGGAAATGGGAAGATGTTGGTCACAAGGTTTCAGCTATGGAAGATGAATATATTCTGGCAGGCTGTAAGGTAGTACAGAATGGAGACCGCAGTTAAAAGGGTAGATGTTTTGGAAGCACTAGGGGTGGGACCCAGGACCTCACTCACACTAGACAGGCACAACGGCTCTACTCAGCTAAGCTTCATACGCTGTCACCATCAAGAAGAAGAAGTAGGAGAGAAGAAGGATGAGAAGGAGGAGGAGGAGGAGGCAGTGAAGAGAAAAAGAAAACTATAAAGAATAGAAAAGAGTAACACTCCTTAGACTCATTTTATGATCAATTTGCAAGCTTAGTATAAAATTTTAATCTTAGTATAAAACAATCTAAGAACAATATTGGGAAGGAAAGTAAAAGTCACTCTTATGAGCATAGATAAAAAAAAAAAATTCCTGAACAAAGTATTGGCAATTTAGCAAAATGAAAACCATCAGGACCAAGTTGTGTTTCTTCTAACAATGAAAGGTTAGGACAACATTAGACTATACAGTAGTGTACTTTAATTAATAGGAGAAAAATTGATTACATCTGCACTGATGTGGAAAAGTATCTGAGAAAATTTGCAGCAGCATTCATGATACAAAAACACTTGATTCACAAACTAGAAAGACAAAGGAACTTTGCTGTATGGTAAAGAGTATCTTCAAAGTAACAAAAGCAAAAAAAAACTTTTTTTCGATTGTGAAATATGAACACGTGCTCTTGAAGAGCACACATATTAAAAGATTACACACTATCCCCGGCTCAGCACTGTTTTGGAATCCAACTCATGCACCCAGGCAAGGACTAAAAAAGCAAACAAGTTCAGAAAAAATAGATCGAATACTCAGTATTTGCAGATAAAGTGTTCAACACAGAAAACTTCCAAGTATCTATAGATTACTAGAACTAATAAAAGAGCACAGACATAAATCAGTGTATGAGTCAGCTACATGTCTACATTCCAGGAAAAAAGGAAGGTAAGAAATGCAATCTTTAGGCCAGACATGGTAGCATACACCTGTAATTCCAGCACTCGGGAGGCTGAGGCAGGAGGATCACTGTGAGTTCAAGGCCAACTTGGGTTACATAGTTCAACACCAACTTGGGTTACATGAGTTCAACACCAAAAAAAAAAAGCAACTTCTAAAAGTATCGTTTACAGCTGGGCACTGTGGTCCACATCTACTTGAAAATAGAAGCAGAAGGATCACCTGAGTCCAGGAGTTCAAGACCAGCCTGTACAACATAGTCAGGCCCCATCTCAAAAACCAAAATCATTTACAAAAACAACAGTGTAAGGCACCTGTGAATAGGTCTAATAAATGATGTGCAACACCTTTTGGGAGAAACTTACACGGCCTTGGTAAAAGATATTAAATAAGCGCTAATAAGCAGAATGACATAATTTTTCTGTAGCTAAGAATATTAAATACCTTAAAGACATCAATTCAACTCTTCCTGAGTTGCTCCGTAGACTCACTGCAATTCCAATAAAAATCTCAGAAAGACATTCTGTAGCATCTGACAAATTAATTCTAAAGAAAGTCAGGGACCAAAATGCTGAAACAAGTAAATGTGAGCCAGAACCGACATAGCACAAGCAATTGACTGTGTGGTTGTAGTATAGGGCGGAAAGACAGAGCAGAAGAGTGGTAAAGGAGCTCAGAAAAGGACCCACATTTAAATCAAAACATGACATGGGGACTGGGGACATAACTCAGTGGCACAACACCTGCCTGGGAAGCATGAGGACCTGAATGAGCCGCCAGGTCAAAAAAAAAAAAAAAGACAAAAAATAAAAACAAAAAAACAAACATGATACATGGCAGAGCTGGTATTACAGATTGAAAGCATTATCCATACAGAAAAACAAAATAAAAATGAATTCTTGTGCCCCACCACTCACAAAAACTAATTTTAGGTAGATCAGGAAATAAAATAGTAAAATCAAAACTTTAAGACATTTAGAGGAAAAAATAATATTCTAATAACCTAAAGTAGGGAAAGGGTTTTCAACCAAATCAAGCAAGAAAAATATAAACGAAGAAAAAACAGTTAAAATTGACTAATACTAAGGATTTTTGTTTACCACAAATACCATAAGGAAAGTAAGAAGATAAACCTCCACCTGAAAAGAGATTTGCAATATAAAACTAACAAAGAACAATTACCCAAAACAAGTAGAGAAGCCAGGCGTGGTGTGCACACCTTTAATCCCAGCACTTGGGAGGCTGAGGTAGGAGGAGCGTTGTCAGTTCAAGACCAGCCTGGCTACAAAGTGAGTTCAAGGCCAGCCTGAACTGCATAGTGAGACCCTGTCTCAAAAAAAAAGGGCCAGGGATTTAGCTCAGTGGCCTAAAGGCCTGCCTGGCAGGTTCGAGGTTATGAGTTGGATCCCTGGCACCAAAAAAAAAAAAAAAAGTAGAGAATCCCAAAGAATAAGAAAGAAAAAGAAGAAGAAATATACAGAAGACATAAGCAGACATATCTGTGGAAAGAAAATATGAATAGTCACTATACATATGAAGATACACTCAACCTCATTATCAATCATGGAACTACAAATTAAAATGATAGTAAAATAGCTTTTCAAAAACAGAAATCCTACGAAATCAAGCATTGGCAAAGATGCAGGACCACGAATATTCTCATACATTGCTGCCAGGAGTATAGGCTGCCTCAACCACATGAGAAAGGAAGTTGGCATTATCTCACGTGGCCAGTGCTAGAAACTGGTTTGCTCAGCTTCTAGCTCAACCTCCATTTAGTGTGAGTCCCTTTATTTCAAAGGGCAGGAAACTGAACATGACATTTCCAAAACACCCATGGAGCAAGGGTTCCGAGGTAATGAAGGGTTGACCCGTCCGATGATCTCAGTGAGCCTGGAATGGGGTTCACTGGGACAGAGGGGCAGGGCCGAGGGTATTCATTTTGTGGGTGGGGACTGTAATGGTGGCTTCCCGATTTTGAAAGGTGGTTTCAAAGCAGAGGCTTGGTTCTGGAGCCAGCAGGTCTAACTGTGGCTTCTCAATTTAGCTGAAATGGCTCCCTAATTGTACCTAAGGGTGTGTGGCTTTGGAACCAGAACTGAATTGGCAACTTTCCACTTCAAAACATAGCTCCCCCTTGGAGGGCAGAGTGCTGGCTTCCTTGGTGGCCTCATCCCTCCCAATAACTCTGTAAGTGATCAATATCCTACAATGACCCTTTCTCTTTAGTAATCTAGGGTACCTTCTATTCTTTGTCACTATATCTTGGTCAGTATACCTGGCAAAACGCTACTTGAACATACAGCCCAGCAATTATGTTTCTAGATAAACATCCCAAAGAAACTGTCGAATATATGAACTATCAATGTATACAAGGATGCTTATGAATTAGTTGAAATTTTTTAAAAACTGGAAGCCAGGCATGGTGGCGCACACCTTTAAACCCAGCACTCGAGAGGCTGAGGCAGGAGGATCATTGTGAGTTCAAGACCAGGCTGGGCTACAAAGTGAGTTCAAGGCCAGCCTAAACTGCATAGTGAGACTCTGTCCAAACAATAAGGTTGGGGATTTAGCTCAATGGTGTATGCGCCTGCCTGGCAGGCACAAGGTTGTAAGTTCGATCCCAGTACCAAAAAACAACAACAACAACAAAAAAAAAAAACTGGAGACAATTCAATGTCTACTAAGAATAGAATAGATAAAAAGCTGTGATACAATCAGAAGAGTACTATAGGGTTAGGCAAATCGGTGACTTACAGCTTTACGTATCAATACAGACAAATGCAAAATAACATGGAGGGAAAATACTTCACAACAGAACGTGTACAGTATGATTTCATCTCATCATGAGTCATTTATCAACAGAGATATGCGTGCTCTGAGAAATGTGTCCTTAAACAGTTTCTTTGTTGTGAAAATATCAGAGTACACTTAGTCTAAACCAGCTACAATATTATTAGGTGACACAGTCTCATGGCTTCACCACCATCCATGAAGTCTGCCATTGACCAAATGTCATAATGCAGTATATGACTGTACACAAGTGTAAAACTAAATCATTATTTGGAGGTACATTGGTTTGTGATGGAACTGCAAAGAAAATACAGGAAGCAGTCAACAGACAAATCAGGACACTCATTAACCTCTTGTGGGAAGAGCAAGGGGTGTTAGCAGGAAGGGACGCATAGAAGGGGTCACGGGTTTCTGAAGCAGGAGTTACAGGCTGGGAGTGTACTCACGCAACTTCACATTTCTGTTAGATAAATCTTCAATATATTGTTTATAATTTATTTGATAACTAAACCTTAAAGAAAAATAAATAAAGCAAGAAGAAAATGAAAGTGTTAACAAAACCAGCTGCGGAAGTCAATTCTGTCCTAAAGATTTACCAGCACAAAGACAAGCCAACGGAGGTGTCAGGTTAGTGCTGGCGCTCCATTTGAAAGGACCAGAGATTAGAATGCACATAGGTCTAAGGCGGGAACAGGACGAAGGGAGACGCAGCTGTAAAGATAGGAAAGGTTTCTTTGTGTATTGGATGATCATCAACATGTGTTCAGTGGCAACTTTGATGAGGAATAAATGAGAATAATATCAAGGAGATACAGAGCCTAATGCTATTAAGGTAATGTAATGTCTATACACACACATGAATGGCTTTGATTTGTAAAATGAAGCATTAGAAGAATAAATTAGACTGTTGTATTGTTACAGGCAACTGAGTCAGACAGAAATATAGGCAGTCAGACAGCGCTAGGCCCTCAAAGGAACCGGTACAGAGGACCAGATATCTTGTGACCTTGGAAGAGATACACACCTTCTGCTGTGGAACAGATCTCAAGACAAAAGGCAAAACAAATGCAACCACACCCTAAGTATAAGCATTAGGGATTAGGGATGGATCATCTTGAGAAGCCTGGAATTACCATCCCAATCCCCTGATCCGTAAGAGTACTCGCTTACTACGTGACTCGCTTCCCCATTTGTCCTTGATTTGGTCAATCTTACCTAAACAATTAATCTTATTGGTTGACCACAGTTCTGTCCCACCTCAAGCCCATCTGCTTTGTGAGTTCCCAGTTTTTCCCTTCATGCTTTTACTCGATAAAAGTCACTAGAAAAGACAAAGTCTTTGGGAACTCTCTCAGGACCCCTTCTGTCTCTCTCTCTGACAGAAGCTTTCTTTCTCTCAATAAATATATTCTGCTCTTACCCTCCATTGTTCCTAAAATTCGTTCTTCGATTTAAGAGAACACGAACTCGTGCCAGACATATAGTAGGTTGAGAGTTTCATTCCCCTATATCATTTGGAGGTCTGGGATTGTTTTTCCTATATCATTTGGAGGTCTCCCACCGAGATCGTCCCCCTACGTCATTATGGAAGGAGAGACGGTGACAAGGATGAAGACAAGGACGGAACAGGCCCTTGGGTGTGATGACACGCATACGGTTAAGGCACTGCCGCCCACTTCATGGCAGTTAGCCAAAGGTGCATCTGAAACGGATTAAAGTCACAGTGGCCAGATTTACAAACTTCCCTGGGGAATAAACAGAAATTTGAGATTACTGGTCCCACCCTTTTGAGATTTCCCATATCAATAGATGGCTATCTCACTGGGGATGGGCCATCCACTCCCACCAAGACTAACACTAACACTACTAAATGGCTAAGACTGTAGATTATCTACCAATGGCATCCATATGCCCTTGCCACTACTAGATCAATGTTAGCAGCCATACTTGTAATCTTATTGGTCAGTTATAGTTTTTTTGGTTTTGTTGTTGTTGTTGTTGTTGATTTTAATTTCACTTGCATTGCAACCACCTTGTGACTTTGCCCTATAAAATTTTCTTAGAGAAGTGGGATCATTGGCAACCCACTGTCAGTGGACCCTGTCTCTCCAGAGTTATCTTTCTCAATAAATTTCCCAACTCTTTAAAAAAAAAAAAAGAATAACCAGGCACGGTGACACATGCCTGTAATCCCAGCACTAGGGAGGCTGAGGCAGGAGGATCACTATGAGTTCAAGTCCAGACTGGGCATTATAGTACATTCAAAACCAGCCTGAACTACATAGTGAGAAACCACCTCAAAAAAAAAAAAAGGAAAGAAAGAATAAATTAGAAACCGATAAAAATGATTATCCATAGGGGATGGGCAGAATTAAAGAGAAGGGATTGAAAATAAATTTCTCTAAGTATATATTTTCAGTTTTAATTTTTAAAACATACAATTATTTTACATATATATTCAAATAATCTAAATTCTAAAGAAAAAATAAAGCAATCCCCATAATTGAAAGCAAACTAAAATACACAAAACTATAGGCATACTGGAAACAACCACACAAAGGAATTACTTTGAGGGACCTGAAGCAGAACTTAGACCATATATGACTAGTGGCATCCTTCTTTGAAATCTTATATTTAATTCAGTAACTCTATTGTTACTGAAAACAATGCAAGGGCCAGGGATATGGCTCAGTGGCATAAGTGCCTGCCTGGCAAGTGCAAGGTCCTGAGTTTGATTCCCAGTACCAAAAATAAAAAAAAATAATAAAAATAGTGCAAAGTTTTGAAACTACTTATGCATTTATTATAGGATAATATAAATAACTCATTATGTTAAGATCATTGAAAACTAAAATAACAGTATAAAGAGAAAAAGAGGCAGGGATAAAGTCAAAGAAGTTAGTAGAATAATTCAGGGCTAACTTGTTACATTTGGAAACATTAATTTAAACTCATATTTCTTTAAATATGTATTCCCTTACTCTGCCAATGAAAAGCACCTAAGTTTTGCCGTATGAAAACCTAGAAGCTAAGAACACTCCCAAAAGTCTAGGTTTTGGTAATTAAATACCATTTTTCCACTAAAAAGAACCAGCGCTCCTTGAAGAAATGGCCAATCCAGGCTGGATGAAGGGACGCAGAAGATGAATCCAAGTCATCCTGAGGTAGAAACTGACAGAATGTTTAAAAATTAAAAGCGACATGTCAAAGGACTTAGAACTTGGCTTTAAAAAGCACCCACTACATACATTTGTGACAGTTTTACCTTTAAAAGTGTAATGATTGTAACTGAGTAAAACATTGAATACATTTATTAAATCCATAGGTTCTCTAGCGTCATACTCAATAGGAGTGGCTGCCACCTCACCTTGCGGTTCTGAAAATTGCAATTAAAGGGAAGGCAGTAATGATTTGCCCTATATTTACAGGTAAATGCTGGCTGGATAGTATAGGAACAGTAAAAAACAGAAAGTTACTACTTTTCACTTCTAATGGAATAACCAATCTTACCTAGGATAAGCCATGGATGCTAAAAATCTTAAATAAAAGTTGATTATGGTGTGGAGGAAGTAGACAGGAAAAGGTGAGATATTAATCAAAGGTACAACATTTTATTTAGATGACAGGAAGTCCTGGTGCTTTCTTGCACAACACAGTGATCAAAGTTAACAATAATAATCTATTTTATTATTTAAAAACAGCTAAAAGAGAAGACTTACGAGATGTTCTCATCACAAAGAAATAAAATATTTGAGGGATAGGTATGTATACTTGCTGACTTGATCATCCCACAATGTGTACCTATATTGAAACATCATACTATACCTCCAAGTGTCTAAGATTATCTGTAAATTAGGAAGAAAATAAAACTTTAAAGAATTAACTTAAAAAAAAAACTTGCCCATGGTAAACTGGATGTTCACATGATAGGCAAGAATCACACCACAGGTGACTCTCTGGTCCCAAATGGGAAAGTGTTACCTCACAGTGGGGAGACCTAGTGGTCCTCACCTTAAACAAGTGTTAAGCACAGCTTCGCCAAGAGCAGACACCAGTGAGCACATGTCTCCTGTATATGATATAACATGAACTGCTCAGCACCACCCATGAAATTTTTCATCCAACAGAGTCAAAGTCAATTTAATCAACCTTTAGTTCTTTGTAACCTCCAGATTCAGGAGATACAGAGGACAGAGGAACATGCCAAATAAGACTATAAGGAAGCCATCAGATAAATCCAGAATGTGAGACATTCTTAAGAGAAGTGGTCTGATACCTTAATAATCAATGTACTTGGAAGAAAGGGAAGGGAAGGAATAATTGTTCTAGAAAGTGAGAATGCTCTTGATTGGATCTTGTTTTGGACAAATCAGGTACAAGAGTGACTGAAAGATACTATGAATATTTAAGTCATTTTAAAAACTTATTACGCATTGCCAAGAACAATGGAATAACAGTTTCAAAGCAAGAGGGAGTATTTTGAGAAGGATTAAAGTCGATATGTCTTTTACTAAAATAAATTTTTAATTTAAGTATTTATGGTATTTTGTAGTCACCCCATACCGATCAGATGTTTATGGCAATCTCTGTCAAATAAAGACATTCTGGTGTGTCTTCAACCACCTTATTGACCAGATTTGGCATCATGTAACTTCTGACTCTTCCCCAAAGTCAAAATAAAATGTTTCGAAAAGAAAATGCTTTGAATGGATTCAGAACATGCAGGCATCTATAATAGAGCAACTAAAGACACTCATGAAAGAGGGCTTCCAGAAATGCTTCAGAAAACGGCAAGAAAGTGAAATGCATTCGAGGCAAAGGCAAGTATTTTGAAAAGGATTAGTGTCAATATGTTTCACCATAGTACATATTTTTAAAATTTAATATCACACCTTAAAAAAAGACATTTAGGCAACAGAAGAAACAAAATACTGATTGAGATAAGACATTGTTATCATAGTTATTTAGGAGAATGTCATTTGTAGTGATGCACATACACTGAAATATTTAGAGATGAAGTTTCTTGATAGATGTAATTTAACTTTCAAATGGTTTAGGAAAGATAGTATATATATATATATGTATATATATATATATATATACACACACACATACATGTATATACCAGGGCTCTCTGTGTCCTTGGGTTCTGCACCAGTGGATTCAACCAAGTATGGATTGAAAATATTCCCCCAAAAGTTGTAGACTTTTTTGTCATTATTCCCCAAACAATACAGTATGACAACTTTTTATATAACATTGACACGGTATTAGATATTAGAAGTAATCCAGAAATACATACACTCCTCTTCTAATGACCAAGTTCCATTCATGAAACTAGGTCATTAACTGAATTGGTTGTTAAACAAGGAATTGTATACAGAATGTAGAATATTCAGAACAAAGACATGGTCAAGGGAAACCCAACCTGATGACTTTGGATTTATTTACATAACTCTTAGACTGAGTGTGGTGGTGCATGCCTGTAATTCCAGCACTTGGGTGGCTGAGACAGGAGGGTCACTGAGAGTTTAAGGCCAACCTGAGCTATGAAGTGAGTTAAAGGCCAGCCTGAACTGCACAGTGAAACCTTGTCTCAAAAAAGACAAAAAATAAATAAGTAAAATAAAATAAAATAACTCTGCAGTTACATAATGCAGTGATATAATGTATAACAGATCATAAAACTACAACACTGTACTGTGCAGTACAATCAGCAAAAATTATAGTATAGTACTGTACAAACAAGGTATACTGTACCAAAAAAGGCACTGAAGCTCTAAAAACAAGATGTACAGAACTGTACAGAAAAAACGAGTTGTAAGTTCATACAGTCATTAAGTGGGTAAGTCATTAAACAAGGAATATCTGTCATGATTTAAAGTATAGGGCAGAATGAGCATAGGCTTTATGCAAATACAATGTCGTCTCCTATAAGAGACTTAAGTTATAGAGTTCTGTACTTCAGGACATCCCGAAACCAAACCCCTACGTCCAAGGAACAACTGTGTGTGTCTGTGTCTGTGTCTACTTGTGTGAATAAAATGTTTACATACAATGCAAATATGGCAAAATGTGAGAAGTTATTAAATCCATGCGGGCTGATTATACTCTTCTTTTCATTTTTCTATATTATTTGAAATGTTAAATTTAAAATAAAGGTAAGAATGGAAAAAATATGGAAGTGTTATCAACATTGTTTGATTCTACAAACATGTATTGACACAGGCAACAACAATATTTTCAAGAAAAAAAAATTTCTCCTAAAGTTTCCTGTACAGATTACACGCATTATGAAAACAAACCAAAAAAAAGGCCAAATTATTAATATTAGAAAATGATACTGACTTTTAAAGAGACAAATTTCACATTCATATTACAGAATCATTTTCCTCCAAATTCATTATTTGAAGTGATAGTAGAATGTTTGCAGTGACCAACAAGATTTCCATCTTCTGGAAGACCCTTCCACTCTTGCTAGCAAGTATGCACTGAAAGAGACAACTCAAGAGACAACTATTAAAAAGTTCAACAGTAAATCACTCATTTTGAATTCCCACAATGGCAGGTTCTGTAACTCAATTACATGTAAGAGATTAAAAGACTAGAGAATCCCTTCTTCAGCAAAAAAGCAGTTAAATCTCACTTTTGAAAGACCTTGACTTTCAGAATTAAAATAATCAGTGTATCTGGGTTGGGCAATTGGATTCCTTAAAAGGTAATGTTGACTTCGTGAAGCAAGAGAAAGAACGGAGTCAACAGCTTTTCAAATCAAGATGATCGCCATGGAGAGCCAGGAGGGGAAGCAGACCTCTCACCTCCCGCTCAGTTCCTTGGTGCAGGGAAACCAGTTTTCCAAACATACCACTCCCTTGCAAAATCACAGGATAATCCTGAATCCCAAAGCTGCTCCCTCTCTGTTCTCACTTTTCGCCCTCTTCAGTAAGCACACAGAATAACATAAACCCTGCTGACCACCCAACCCTTCCTCCTTCCCTTCCTGGACAGGGAGACTGCCCTGATCTATTTCTCTTCGTTTGGGGGCAAATCTCCCATTTCCTTCTCTGTTTCCCCCCAGGCCTTAGACATAGGTATTTCATGAGACTCAATCTCTTCTCTTCCTTAAACAGCTCATAGCCTTTTATAGCTTCAATTCTTTCCTTTCTACAGATGACTCTGTATTATTTATCTTTCCCATTGTTGGACACGATACCCAACACCCCCAATTTAAAGACAGAGTGACTTAATCTGGCTTACTTTTAGTAGGATTCAGTCCATGGTCAGCTGACTCCAAGGTAGAAATGTCCTAGTGGAAAGGCATTGTGGCACAAAGCTGCTTCAGCCCAGCAGTTAGGAAGGAAAGCAGGGGAGAGGTGCCAAAGAGGAAGGGGTCAGGGGCCAGGCACGACCCACCCGGACATACTTAGAAGTGTGCACCACCAACCCTAGCACGAATCCCAAATCCAATCAAGGGGAGGCTGTAGCCTACACAGCCCACACTCTCCAACTTACATCGACTCCGACCACAGGGCACCCTTCAGACCCAGACTCAAATGTCCCGTGACCAGCTGGAGACCTGCACCTCACTGACAACAGACATTTCAACTCCCATCTGCTCAAACAGAAACTGATGCCCTGACCCCCTACTCCTGCGCTTGCAGCTCTTCTGTTCCCTTGTCTGTCTAGAGGGCACGCAACACATCTCATTAACATTGGGTGTCACCATCCTCTCAGCACCCCTGGACGCCACCACACAACATCTCCATCCCTCTTAATGCTTCATGTCAGTGTTTTACGGTTCTGAATGCAAGGGGCTATCTGTAAATACAGAGTTCGGGTCCCCTCCCCCAGGTCTGGAAACCACCGCTCCGGACATAACATTTTCTAGATGAAATCAGGCCAAGAACTTGCTTGTCCTGTAAAACTGGGCTGTGATTTGTTGTGACACCCTTTATCTCTCTCAAAGGAAGCTACAAGGAGCCGCCTGGTTCAAAAAGTGCTACTGTCGCTTGCTCCGGGGGCGTGGCTGAGCTCCTGAGCATTGTGTCACTAAGGGGGTGTCTAGGAGGCAGAGTCCCAGCTCGATGAGCCAATCACCAGGGGTGCGGCAGCCTAGGGGCCCAGCCCAGGGAAACTTAGCTGGAGTTGACTGATTGGCTTATTCCTGGAGGACAGCACCGATTCTCACCCAAGGGTGCTTCCTGAAGGTGTGGGTTTTGGAGGACGCACTAAAGAGACTCATCTCAGGGGAGGAGGCAGGTAGGCCTGGACAAGGGCCAGGCAGATGAAATCAGCCGAGAACCGCACGCGGCTTCCACCAAAAGTTCCGCCCGCACATGCTTTGTGGAGCTGCCTTTTTTTTTTTTTTTAAACAAGATCCCATTTGAACAAATGGTTCTGAAACTTCAAAAGAATTGTTAAACTCTATGAGGGTTGGAGGGGTAGCTCAGCTAGAGAGTTTGCTTGGTGTGCACGAGGTCTTGGGTTCGATCCCCCACGCTGAAAAAAAAAAAAACCTATTCTAGGGAACAGAGAGTGGCAAAGTAGATCAGCGACAGATGGCAGAAGGCCTTGAATTCTAAACTAAGGAGAAAAGATTTTCATCTCAGGCCAATAAGAAGCCACCGACAGATTTTTGTGGGAAGAATAAGCCGGTGAAAGCAATGTTTAAGGGAGACATACCGTGCTCAGCATGGACCACAGAGCTGGGAGATGAAATGTAGGCCCCAGCTGCCAAGTATTTTGTCTAAGGGTTTTAGACTGAAAAAAAATGTAAGGGGAAGATGCAAAAGACATTCAAAAGGAGAAAATTCTAGAGTTGGTGATTAACTAGATTTAGGGATAAAACAAAAGGAGAAATGCAAAATTATGGCCCTATTTTAGATCAGATGACTGGGAGGAGGTGTGTGCCACCTATACCAGGATAGGGGTGTTTGAGGAAAAGGCAAGGCATCTCATGTTTGGCCAATGGAGTTGAATTGGATGGCAGGACACAGTGGTCACCACCTACAAGTGAATGATTAGTCATAAAATTGTGTATCCTGCTCTGATTGCTTGTCCAAACATAGATTCATACATTCCTCTATCCAGTCAGCCACCTGGTCTCTCCACTAAGATGCCTCAGAGTCATCTCCAACACTGGACGTCCTAAAGGGGGTCTTTGCCCTCTCCTCTCTGACCAGGTAGGGTGCCACACACCTATAACCACAGCATTTGGAGGCTGAAGCAGGAGGATCATAAATTCAAGCTAGCCTGGACAGCTGAGTGATTTAGGGAGACCACTGGCTTCAATCCGCAGTACAAAAGAAAAGAGCATACCCTCTTCAAGTTTCCCTAATGCAGTACACAGCACCCCCATTCATTCAGACCCCCCAGAATGTTGGAATGCTAGGGATCGACCTTGATACTTTCTACTGATTCACACCGCCATATCTCTATCCCATCAGCAGGTCTGGTTCTCCAAACTCCCCGCCTTTGGTTCAGCTCCAGCTCCAGCCCCTCAAGTCACCAAGTTCCCATCACCTCTCCCCTGAAGTGCTCCCCAAAATATCCTGAGCCCTCTCTTATCTTGTCTTTACGCAGCAGCCAAATGATATTTCCACAGTGAGAATCTGATTTATAGCACCTCTCTGCCAGAAACAGGTTTCCACGCCACCCTATTGATTTTAGAATAAAGATGAAGTCCCAGAAGCTACATGACCTCAGGCCTTTCCTCACCGGTCTCTGCGGCCTCATCCAATACCACGCCAGCCGTGTCTCAATCTGTTCCTCGATGTCCTTTGCTCGTGTGCCTCAGCACTTCCCATGCACCCCGATACCTCCAGCCTCTGACCCCAGTATCTTTTGCTCTCCCAACATGTGAGCAGGAGTCTGCTCCGCCGGATCCCTCTCTGACCTCAGTGCCTGTTTAAATCCCCCATCGTGACTTTCATGGAACCAGGTAGATGATTTTCAGAAAGGTAAGTCCTTGCAAGACTGCCTGCCAGCCAAGGCTGTTTTGTTCCTCCTTTCAAGCAATGACAGCAGATTGCTTCATGCAATAACGTGATAGGTGGCCAGCGTTAAGCCCTCAGAGGGAGTGTGTGTGTCCCAGGAAGTCTAGTATCCACGAAAGGTAAGCAGCAATTCTGTGTGCCCCCTCTGATAACCATCGCTAAACTACTCGGTCTTGCTGGTCGAAGGCTTTATGGATTTGTGTTCGTTCCTACACTGCCTAGCAGTTCTAATTATAAAGTACAAGAATCAGAACTTGAGGCTGGAGATTTGAACTAAGAATGAGATCTGGACCAGTGAGTGGTCCCAGGCTGGTGGACCCTAAAGGAGATGAAAGCCATGAACTACCTACAAGCCACTCCCCAGAAGCTGGTTACCGTGAGTTCTGCACCCCAGAGTCCACTGGAAAGCTCCAGCCTTTCCCAAACTGCTACTACCAGCAACACCAACATGTGAGCCAGGAGACGAAGATGAAAGAGGCCCCAGAAGGCCGACCCGACCCACAGAACTCTAATGAGGCCATTTCCCTGCTCCGAAGTCGGCCCTGGCTGCCACCACCGGTGCTAATCAGAACTGTCGGAATCACCCAGGTTCTTCTCAGATATGCAGCCTGTGGTCCACCCCATGATTCTCATGGGTGAAAGGGAGGTGAAATGCTCCCTCAGGCACTGGGAGGAGCAAAGGGTTTTGCCTACAATACTTTATTTGACCCTTTCCAAATACCTGCAGGGATCTATTCTTGTCACCATCATAGATGAGGACCTGAGACCCTGACACACAAATCGTGTGACCGAAATCACATAGGAAGCAAAGGGCAGAGCTGTTAATTCGTCCCAAGATGGTCACGTCCTGTATGTAGGGTTGGGATGCAGCTCAATGGTAAGTACTTGTCTAGTATGTGCAAGGTCTGGGTTTGACCCCTACCCTGAAATACTTTTTTTAAAAAACAACTGTATTGTATCCCATAACCTCTGGACACCTGAGTTCTTTACCTGAACTTTCAAGACCTTAAAAAAAATTCTAAAGTGGGTGCTTTTTATGGTATGCAAACAATGCCTTAATTAAAGTTAGGGTGATCCTTGAAGCACTTATCCTGCTTGGGTTTCTCAACAGTCATGTCCCTAAGGAATGTAAGGCAGGATCTGAGCATGGCGGCTCATTTGTGTTGACTCTGTTCTGTTCTTGGTGTATCTAAAGCTATCCATTTGACCAGAAGTACTGCTTCAGCAGTGTTACGCAAATTATAATACACAGTATTTCACTCAGTCCTTTTTGTTTGTTTGTTTTTTGTTTTTTTTGAGACAGTCTTGCAATGTTGTGCAGGCAGGCCTTGAACTCACTATGTAGTCCAGGCTGGCCTCAAACTCATGGTGATCCTCCTGCCTCAGCCTCCAGAGTGCTGTGATTACAGGCATGTGCCACCATACTGGGCTTGTTTCACTCAGTTCTAAGTGGTTATTTTTTTTAAACCAAGTGTTTTTAAACACTATGTGGTTTCTAAAGATGTGGGGCTTCACTGTAGTCCTCTTTGACAAAACATCAATTCCATGATGGCATCGTACTTAGAAAGCATTTGCCTGAATAGGATTCTTTGAAATTTATTGAAACTTCTTTTATGGCCTAATACATGGCCTATTACTATAATGTTTCTAGGTATGTTCAAAAAATAATGTTTTCTGTTTATCTTGGATATACTTTTGTTGTATTTTATTTCTATTTGATCCACAGTTTAGAGATGCATGTTATAACATTTCCAACTATAATTGTTAATTTATGTTTCCTATTTATTTTATTTGATATGGTTCAAGATTGTATTGTGATGATTATATCATCTACTATTTAAACATTTTCAAGCTATGAAATACAACATGCATGCAGAAAGTTTGGAAAGCTGATCTGCAAATCTAAATACTTATAAAATAAACACACATATAGCCACTGTTAATGTCAAGAAATAAAATTCTGTCAAATCTTTTAATAGTGTTTTTAAAAATCCAATTTCAGAACTGGGTGTGGTGATGCACATCTGTAATCCCAGCACTTGGGAGGCTGAGGCAGGAGGATCACTATGAGTTCATAGGCCAGCCTGGGGCTACATAGTAAATTGGAGACCAGCCTGAGCTATATAGTGAGTTCAAGCAAGGCCAGCCTGCACTACATAGCAAGACCGTATCTCAGAAAAAATAAATAAATAAATAGATGTAATTAAATAAAAATCCAACTGCTAAGGCTTTGTTTTTAGCAATCCACCCTCTCCACCAAGCCTTGCATGTGCCGCGTGCTTCTTAGGGCCAATGCTCTCTGCCGTGTGTTAATTCTGCCACGCATTACCTGGCTGTCTCTCCCCTCCTCACCTTAGCCCTTCATGACTCCTCCTATGAGAGGCCCCTGATCCCAGCTATAACTGCTGAGAAACTTGCGACTTAATGGCAGTTTTGTGGAGCCTTCGTTCTCTCTTCTGAAATGAATCTCGTTCTCCTCTTGGCACCTAATACTGCGAGGAAACATTGCCCTTAAGCCAGGTCCCGTGCTCCCCTCCTGCTGTAGCGACCTTCTTTATCTACTAGATGCCCCCTCCAAGGCAGGTCCAGGGATTTACGCTCTGCATTTCGCAAGCTGCTGATGAAGCATAGGGCACAGATAACTGCTCAACCAGTATTTTAAGGAAATGAATAGAATCTCTATTCTCGCTATGTTTCATCTGTCAAGATACCTGGGTCTTTTTTTCATTCTGTTCTCTTTTTGCCTTGAAAATGTCTCTTTGTGTTCTTTGCATCTCCATTTTAATTGCTACCATTTTATTTCAGGCCATTGTTACACCCAAGTTGCTGCGGAAAGAGATAGAGGGAGGAAGGAAGGCAGGGAGAAAAGAAGGAAGAGAGAGAGGAAGAGGAAGAAGCAGGAAGAAGAGTGCTATGCTCAGACCTCCTCCCCAGACCAAATAAATCAGAATTCCTGGGGAAGAGGTCAAGGCATCCATAACTTTTCTGTGCATTTCCAGAGTTAAGAACCTCAGCCTGTTTGGTCCCTTTTAATTTGCTCAACCTTACCTCTCAACTGTAACACCAAAAAACAATGAATCTTTTAAAAACACATCTTTCAGTGCATGTGCTGCTTCTAAATCTTCTTAGCCTGTGACTCCACATGATTTACATAGGAGACACTCAGAACAAGAAGAAAAACTAAGGAGGAAAGAAGGAACCCCGTGTCTGGCTTGGAAGGCCTTGCGGAAAGGCCCCATCCGATGTACTCACCACTCCACCCGACAGGCTCCTCCACCGGGGTCTCTTCCTGGCCCCACGTGCGCACTGCACTCCTGCCTTTATTCTCTGTCCCCTTCCCCTGGACACATCCCAACCAGCCTCCCAGGCCCTTCCCATCATTTACCTCCTCTACCAATATTCCCAGTCTTCTGTTCTCATCCCGAATTCTTCTGGTTTGAAATAGGCGAGACACTATAAGATTGTATTATATACAGAAATTTGCTAACAGGGTAGATTTCAAGTGTTCCTACTGCACACACCAAAAAACGTAATGATGTCAGGAGAAAGATACAGTAATTGATTTAATTAGTAACTATTTCACAGTGTACACGTGCACCAAAATGTCTTCTGCACCTTAAATATATGCAAGAAAAGATAAAAGAATAAAGCAATCAACATGAAGCCCCACACAACAAACTCATCCCCAACATCGGTCCCTAGGACCCTACGTATCCTTGTCTCTCCAAGGCATGGAATCCTTGAGAGCTGAAGATTCCACAGCCTCTTGCCTCCAGCCCAGCCCCTGGCCTACGTGGAGGGGAGACACAGTGCGAATGAATGCTTTCTTTAGAAGGGGCCCTTCCAACCCTCTCCTGTTACAAATGAAGAAATGGGGAAACAGGAAGGCTACGCACTCCTAGCGAACCAGGAGAGAAAGGACGCCAGTGTACTGGTCTCAGGTTCATGGATGCTTGGCTGCAGTGGTCTCTGCTGCTCCTCTCCTGAGATCCCTCCTCGAGACGGGCAGCGGAGGCCCTCCGCCCTCACCCCGTGCGCCCTGAGCTCTGTGTCTCCCGGTGGGAGGTCACCGGCCTGCTGCGCTGGGTAACAGAGGCTGGCGAGCATCACAGCACCACAGCACTCAGGCAAAATGCAGACCCCGGGATTGTTCGCTGGGAATCTTTCCCCTAAAAGTTACCCGCTGTGCGGCTCTGTGAGAGCATGGCTAACCTTGCCTCTGACTTACTAAAGGCTGAGTTTCTGCGTTGGATAGAGGAAGCACCCATCTTAAAATGGAAGAGGAGGGCAGGCTACCAAGGCTGTAGAAAAGAAGACAAACAAACCAAAAAAAAAGTACTTAAGTAGAAACAGACCCTGCTGCCACTAGTTTGGAGAGAAACGAGCTCTGGGAGCCAGTCCGAAGCCAGGGCAAAGGCGCTTCTGGAAAAGCTACGTCTGTCCTCCTTGCCGGAACAGCTCCCAAAATCAGCGGCCCTGGGGATGGGATGGGACTGCGTGGCAGCAAGAGGATGAGAACCCTGCACTCCAGCAATCATGGCTCTGCTGTCCCCAGTCCTGGGCAGGCAATGAAGTGAGTTTCCCTCCCATCAGGTGGAGAGGCGCCAAGAATTCCCCCTGAATTTCCTGCTGGGCAAGCCCATGGGCAGGGTCGCCAGCAAAGGTGAGGGACGTTAGGAAGGGAAAGGGTGAGGCACACAGGTGGCTGTTATCTCCCTTTGCAGAAGTTGGAGGCCCAGGGCAGCCGTAGGCAGGAACAGCCTCCTTCCCGAGCTCAGCTGAAGGACACTTGTTACCAGGACAGCTGCCAGGGGTGGGTCCGGCCACACTGGCTCCTCCCTCTCAGCCACACACCCACTTGTGCCTGGAACCGCTCTTCCAGTCCCCAGTAGGACAAAGACCTAGAGAGCTAGAGCCTGCAGAGTGTAGAGCTCAAAGTGGCTCCCATAAGAGAAACTGGATGAAAGAGCAGAGAAAACCATTCACGGTTCATCTACAGTAGCCATCCAAGCCACAAGAAGTAGGGGCCAAGGGATTCTCTTCCTGGCCCTGCCCTTTGCCGAGTACTGCGTGACCTCAGTGGAGGTGGTGCATCATTCCCACGTCTGTCAAATGAAGGGGGCCAAGCAGTGACAACGGCCTTGACAGTTCTCTGGTTTCCAACTCTCACCCTGTAATCCGGAAGCCGAGGAGAAGATCACACAGCCCGTGAGGCGCTGAGCACCACCACAAGCTGCTCCCCAGCAGTGCTCTTTCTCTGCCCTAATTCCTTATACAGTGATTCCCTGCCAGGCTTTCCTGAGAAGCAGTCAGAGGAGGCCCCCCAAGCCGAGTCATAAGGCTAAGGAAACGCTGCCCCCCGAGATGGCAGGCTGCCCCCGCGAGACGGCGGGCTGCCCCTCCAAGACAGCAGGCTGCCCACGTAACCTCCAGATGCCGAGGAAGGACCTCCCTGCGCCTTCTCCGGGCTTCCCCTTGGGACCTACAGCAAGCAACTCGAACTCCACCTGTCAGGTGATTAAAGCAAACTTGACTTTCTAGGCATTATTTGAACTTCAAATAATTGAGTAGATATTCTCCTATTAAGTAATTAAAACGAGTACAGATTAAAAACTCTAAAATCTCTCTCTCTTTTTTTTTTTTTTTTTTTGGCTGGTTTAAAGCAATAGTTGGTAAAACACAAATCCCAGCTTGGGAGGATTCACACACAACTCCCTGTGGGTAACGATAGGAGTTTACAGCTACTGAAATCACACCAGGGTTTGTGTGTGTGCCAGTTCGTGTCATGCTTGCAACAAACTGTGAGGTGTGTGTGGCTGTGACCAGCACCTTACAGATGCAGGCACTGAAGGCTGGGGACTGAGGCCATGTCCCTGGGCACCCAGGAGAGGGAAGGAGCCAGCAGGCGGACCCACACGGGACAGACGGTCCGTAGCCCTAACCCACACCAGACTGCCTCTCTGTGGCTCTTCATGCCCGGTGCCGTTAGTCTCTAATGCTTGCGTTTGAAATCAGGATCTGACAGTGTACGGAGAGAATGTCAGGGTGTCTGGGATCAAGTCCCAGCTCCACCATTTGCTCCGTGACTTTGGGAAACATAACCTCTATGACCTCCAATGCCTCATCTGTGAAGTCAGAGCTATTACAGGCTGCCACTAGCAGCATCATTGGGAACATTGCATTAAAGAATCCATGTGCGGTTGTCAGTGCAATGTCTGGTGTATAATAAGCTCCCCGTGAATATGTCACCACCATGGTTCAGGACCCCAAAGATCAACATGTCCTTTGGATAGTGTTGCTGCTGGTCAACCCCAGGTGGAGGGGCCGTCCTCCCCAGCTGCCAGCTTGTCGGCTTTCAGTTACCTTAAACATTCCCTGGAGTTTCCGGAAAGTGCACATCTGATCCCAAGTTAGACTACAACTTAAAAGACCAGCTGCCGCTTACATGGAGCACAGTGCAGAATGCGTGGGCAAGCACTGGGGGTGACGCCGACCCTCTCGGGTCCCCTCACGAGTCCCACCACCAACCTCGGGTGCTGTTAGAGGATTTGTATGTTGTATGCTGCTATTTAGAGAGACTTCAGTGAACTGCGTGGACACCAGCAATCTAGGTGCACCATCCAAAGTGAGGTTCTGCTTTAGCCCCATAAACATACAAGTTAAAATCATGTTAAAGGTAAGTGACATTTTCACCTTTGTGTCTTGAAAGCCAAAGGAAATAATCGCAGCTGTTTTTAATTCATCTAAAACAAATCCCAAATGGCATAGACTCTCCAGTGTCATCTCTGATACCAAACCACCCACGGTCCTGTAGACACTTTGTACTTTTCAGGCCTCTGTGCCCTGGTTGTGCCCCCAGGACCACACAATTTCCCCAACTCTACCACAATGCTTTCTCTTTCTTCCTTTCAATTCTTTCCTAAAGATATTGTTTATGTGCTTATCTCCCTGGACTGTAGGCCTCATGAGGACAAGAGCACCTCCTTGTCATTCTGGTGTCCCCCGGTCCGTCGGAGAAGGTAAAGACAGGACCTGAGCTGGACAAAGGCGCCTTCTCGTGACTTTGAATCCTGGTCTTCCAACGCTCATGATAAATAGCAGGTCACTTCCTTCTGCTTTCCTACATTGTCATACATCGTTATACATCGCAGGTAACCGAGATGTTGGCATATACTGAGGTGAAGGAAAGCAAGTTTGACAACTTTCAACATTGTTCTTTATCCTTTATCCTTCTAAAGGTGTTGTTACTTTGAACACAGTGTTTAAGGATATTTATGGCTTCCTCTGCAAAGCATAAAATGCTGGCTGGCTCTCAAATTCAATATGCACTTGAGGAAAGTAGTTAAATGACACGAGCCTCTGTTTCTCCCTTCACCGTAGTGAATGCCTCTTACCGGGATTATAATTGCAGATGGTGATCACAGACATAGAGGACCCCAGGAGGGTTTTATGGCATTCCAGGCAGGACGGAGGCCAGCACCGGGGAAAAGCAAGAATAAGAACTAGGAAAAGGAAGAGCCCTACCCCAAAGCTGTTCCTGAAGAGAAACAATGGTGAGATAGTTCTGCTCTTACGCACTGA
>RJWM01028965.1:0-25000 GCA_004363535.1 Dasyprocta punctata | reverse complement strand
AAAAAAAAAAAAAAAAAAAAAAAAAAAAAAAAAAAAAAAAAAAAAAAAAAAAAAAAAAAAAAAAAAAAAAAAAAAAAAAAAAAAAAAAAAAAAAAAAAAAAAAAAAAAAAGCACACCAGGGAATACTAATTCAGTTCGCATGTCCTTTCATCAGCATATTAGGGTAATACATGCTTCCAGGAATGAGTTAGGGAGACTGGTTTCCCTTTCAGTTTCACTGAAGAGTTTAGGTATATTGGCATTAAGTTTTTCCTAAATTTCATGTAGAATTCAGCAGGGAATCAAGCAGGACCTGGGTTTTCTATGTTGGTAAGGTTCTAATTACATTTTCAATTTCATTAAATGAAATTAGGTTATTCAGCAGTTTTACATCTTCTTGATTCAGGTAACTAATGTGTTTCTGGGACTCTATCCATTTGTTCTGTGTTATCGAACCTACAAGAGTAAAGGGTTTTGAAGTAGGTATTGATGATCTTCTGTATTTCTGCAGGGTCTGTAGTGATTTCACTATTTTCATTTATTACTGTGTAGATTTGAACTTTTTTTTCCTCTTTTGGGCAAGGTTGGCTAGGGATTTATCAATTTTATTTATTCTTTCAGAGAACCATCTTTTTGATTCATTAATTCTTTGTATTGTTTTCTTAGTTATAACTGCATTGATTTCTGCTCTGATCTTTATAATTACCTCCCTTCTTTGGGCTTTGGGCTTGACTTGCTCTTCTTTTTATAAATATTCAAATCTTTGATCCATTTGGATTTTAGTTTAGTGCATGGTGATAGACACAGATCTAGTTTTAGTTTTTGGCATATAGAAAGCCAGTTTTTCCAGCACCACTTATTAAAGAGGGTATCTTTCTTCCAGTGTACATGTTTGGCCCCTTTGTCAAAGATGAGGTTGCTTAGTGCTTTTTTGTAGTTGTGGCTGTATCTTCTAATCTATTCCATTAATCTTCAGGTCTGCTTTGATTGCAATAGCATGCTGATTTTATCACAGTAGTGTTGTAATATAGTTTCAAGTTGGAGATTGTGATGCTTCCTGGCTAACCTTTGTTGCCCAGAATTGCCTTTGCTATTCTAGATCTCTTCTGGTTCCAGATGAATTTTAGGGATGATTTCTCTAGCTCTGTGAGATATACAAGTGGTATTTTGATTGGGATTGCATTAAATCTGTATAACAATTTTGGGAGAATGGCCATTTTCACAATATTTGTTCTTCCTATTCATGAACAGGGAATATCTTTCCATTTTCTGAAATCCTCTTTGATTTCCTCTTTTAGAGTACTGTAATTTTCATTGTATAGATCTTTTACTTCCTTTGTTAGATTGATTCCTGCCATGGCCTAGCCAGGCTAGGTTCATGGAGTCCCTGAAGGTGGGCTGAGCATTGGCATGTGGAGAACAGACACACAAACAGCTCAGAGACTGCGTGAATCTGCTTTGTTTATTGTAAGCTCTAACAAATTATTATATAATTTCTTTTTGACCAGGGTTGAAAGTTTAGATAAAAAGAATGAAATCAACAGGTGTTTTTATGATTATATGGTTTCTATAGTTACATGATTCGTCAGCATAGGCAGAAAGTTTAAATTTAGTTAAAGACCTTGAAGCATGTTTTTGTTATTAATGAATGCTCCATTGTGGTAGCTTTGCTAAAAGCCTGCAAAACATAAGACCATATTCAGTCCTGATTTAGCCCTCTTATCCCCCTGTGATGTTCTTGCAGCTGCAAGGATGTGTTATCTACCCTGTCTCTTTTAAAACATAGTAACATATTGGCCTCTCTGTATAGAGGTTCCCAGACAGCCCCAGACAGCTGGTCATTCTTATTATCATTAAAGGCTCCCAAACTTCTGATATGACCTTGGTCTCGTTGGTCTGACTCAATGTCAGACAATTACACCATTAATTGTAGAAAAACATTTTATTAACTACCCCTTTGTTCTTAGGGAGTTTTACTAATTTTGTGCATGGGAAAGAAAAGAAAAGAAAAGAAAAGAAAAGAAAAGAAAAGAAAGAAAGAAAGAAATTCTCAGAACTGGGTCAGAGCACAAGTTAACACAATAGTTCCCAAGAAGCATTACCCCATTCCCACAAAGCCAATTTTTATGCTGTGGCCTTTTCTTAGAAGATGTCCTCCATGTTGAGACCTTGTCAACAGAACATGGGTCTATCTTCTTCCATGTTTGGACCTTGTCAACAGAACATAGCTAGAGAAGGACACAGCAGATTCCTAAGTATTTCATTTTTGGGGGTGCTATAGGGAAGGGTGTGGTTTCCCTTGTTTCTCTTTTAGTGAGTTTGTTTTTTGTGTACAGGAATGCTATTGGCTTTTGAGTGCTGACTTTTTATCCAGCAACATTACTGAATTTGATTATTACATCTAGAAGTCTTTCAATGGAGTTTTGGGGTCTTCTATGTAGAGTATAATATCATCTGCAAATAATGATAATTTCTCATCCTTTCCTATTCTTTTTCCCTTTGTTTCTTTCTCTTGTCTAATTGCTCTGGCTAATATTTCCAGAACTATATTGAATAGGAGTGGTGATAATGGACATCCTTGTCTTGTTCCTGATTTTAGGTTGAAAGTTCTCAGTTTTTCTCCATTTAGTAAGATGTTGGCTGTTGGTTTATGATATATAGCTTTTATCAGGTTGAGGTAGAGACCATCTATTCTGATTTTCTGTAGGGTTTTTATGATGAATGGGTGTTGGATTTTGTCAAAAGCTTTTTCTGCACCTATTGAGATGATCATGTGGTTCTTGTCCTTGACCCTGTTGATATGGTGTATTACATTTATTGATTTGCATATGATGAACCATTCCTGAATTCCTGGGATGAATCCCACTTGATCATGGTGTATAATCTTCCTGATAACTTGCTGTATTCTGTTTGCCAGTATTTTATTGAGGATTTTTGCATCTATGTTCATGAGGGAGATTGGCCTGTAATTTTCTTTTTGGGTTGGGTCTTTCTCTGGTTTTGGTATTAGGGTAATACTTGCTTCCAGGAATGAGTTAAGGAGACTTGCTTCCCTTTCAATTTCATTGAAGAGTTTGAGGAGTGTTGGCATTAAATCTTCCCTAAATTTCTTGTAGAATTCAGCAGTGAATCCATCAGGACCTGGGCTTTTTTTGTTGGTAAGGTTCTAACTACATTTGCAATTTCATTAGCTGAAATTGGGTTATTCAGCAGTTTTATATCTTCTTGATTCAACTTTGGTAATTTATCCATTTTTAGGAATCTGTCCATTTCTTCTGTGCTATCAAACCTATGGCAGTAAAGGTTTTTGAAGTAGTTATTGATGATCTTCTGTGTTTCCACAAGGTCTGTTGTAATTTCACCCTTTTCTTATTGCATGGACTTGGGTTTTCTTTCCTCATTTTGATAAGGTTGGATAGGGGTTTATTGATTTCATTTATTCTTTAAAAAAGCCAAATCTTTGATTAATTAATTCTTTGTATTGCTTTCCTAATTTCAATTGTATTAATTTATGCTCTGATCTTTATTATTTCCTCGCTTCTTTGGGCTTTGGACTTGACTTGATCTTCTTTTTCTAGAAGTTTGAGGTGCAGCATTAGGTTGTTTATATGTGTTCTTTCCATTTTTCTGATGTGGGAGTTTAGTGTTTAGTTTGATTCAGTTCTGTTATTTTTTGCTGATTTTTTGTTTAGTTCATCTGTCTCTTTGTTACAATGGGGTGTTAAGTTCCCCCATTATAACTGTATTTGGTCTTCATGTCTATTAAGATTTGTCTTAAGTAGCTGGTGCTCCCATATCTGCTGCATATATATTTATGATCGTAATCTCTCCCTCTTGAAGTTTTCCACTAACAAATATGTAGTGACCTTCTTTATTCTTTTGATCATTTTTGATTTGAAGTTCACACTATCTGCAAACAATATAGCTATACCATCTTTTTTCTGGGTTCCTATTGCATGGAGTATTGTTTTCCATCCTTTGATTTTTAGTCTGTGAATTTCCTTTTGAGTTAAATGTTTTTCTTCTACACAGCATATTGTTGGATTTTGTTTCTTAACCCACTCTTCCAGTCTGTTTCTTTTTATTGGTGAGGTGAGACCATTTACACTGATCGATATAACTGATATGTACTGACTTATCACTGTTATGTCATGTTTCTGTTGTTGGTTTTCTATGTTTTGTGTTTTTTGCCCTGCTTAGTGATTTTCTTTTATTGCTGTTCTTGGGATTGTAGTAACCTTTGTCTCTTAATAAAGTGTCTTTCGTTACTCTTTGTAGTGCTGGTTTTGGTGGCCATGAATTTCTTCAGTTGTTCTTTATCTTGGAATTATCTTATTTCTCCATCAATTTTTAAAGATAGTTGTACAGGATATATCAATCTCCATTGAAAGTTGTTTTCTTTCAGAGTTTGAAATACTTCACTCCAAACTCTTCTTGATTTGAAGGTTTGTGTTGCAAAGTCTGCTGTAATCCTCATAGACTTTCCTTCATAGCTGATCTGTTTTTTTTTCTCTGACAGTTTTTAGTATCCTGTTCTTGTGATGAATTTCTGATATTCTAATTATTACATGTCTGTGTGAAGATTTATTTTGCTTATGGTTAATTGGGATTCTGTATGCCTAATTTATGTGTATATCAGATTCTCTTTCTATGTTTAGAAAATTTTCTGCTATTATTTCTGCAAATAGTCTTCGCATGTCATTCATATTGCCCCCTGCTTTTTTGTTGACATCTATCAATTTTATATTGTTTCTCTTGGCATCATCTTGCAGCTGTTGAATTGTTGGTTCCTTGTTATTTTAAAGAGATCTTTTCTTATGTGATTGTAAGCTTCCATGCTATCTTTAAGGTCTGAGACTATCTTCAGCTCATTCAAGCAGTTTTGCCAACTTTCAATGGAATTTTTTATTTCCTGACTATCCTTTTGAATCTGTTTCATGTTTTCTAATTCTGTCTTATTTTGTTCATTCAAAGTTTCCATCATTTTCTTATGTCCTTCTATGTTTTAAATCTTGATCTTCTTTAGATACACACAGCGTTTCTTTCATAATGTTTGTCATTTCATTTTTTAGCTGAGAGATTATTTCTGATCTGATTTCCTCTATAGCTTCATGGAATTGTTGCTTTACTTCAGTTGCTATCATTTCAGAAAGTTCAGTTGTGTGATTTCCAGTGTCTGCTGTTTCAGTGTCTCTTGGGTTCGTTCTCAGTGGACTGGAGGACTAAGGCTGCATCTAGCTCTTTCATTTTGTCATTTTCCTTTGGGACCTGTGTGGCTGGCCAGGCACCCTCCTGATGGATTGCACTGGAACACTGCACTGGGTAGAGCTTCAAACCTCCAATATCCCCATGGTTAGCCAGGGCACACTCCAAGACTATGGCCCTGGATCCTTCTGCTCTGTGGGCTGTGAGGCTGGCTGTGTGTTCCCCAGATGTACTTTGTTGGGTTGCTCTGGGATGCTGGGCTGGACAAAGTTTGTATCCTCCCTGCAACTAGCAGGGGCACACCCCTGGAGCTTTTGGCAGGGGCCTATAACCTGGCTGTGTAGAGTTTAGAACCTCTGCAATGGAGGTGACTGGCAGAGATGCACCCCCAGGGTGTGGCGCTAGGGCCTCATGCCTGATTGGGTGGAGCCCAGAATCTCCAGGACCCAGGTGGTGAGGCAAAGTGCACCCTGGAGTGTGGCCCCACCAGGACCTTGCATCTGGCTGCTAGGAGTTCAGAGCCTCTGGAGCATGGGGCAAGCCAGAGCATGCCCCTGGCATATGGTGCCAGGGCCTTGCTCCTGGCTGGGTGGAGTTCACAACCTCTAGAACTGTGTGGCCACACCCTTGAACAATGGAGCTGGTACTTTGTGTTCTAATGGGCAGAACACAAATTCTCCAAGGCCCTGCAGCTATGCTGGCTGCTCCCTGATGAGTGGCTCTGGGGCCCTGGGCTAGGCTGGTCTTGGTACCTCTGTGTCTTGTGAGGCTGGCTGGGCATTTCCCTGATGGACTGCACTGGGACACTGGGTTGGGCAGAGCTTGAATCCTCTGTGCAGTTAGTGAGGACTCACTCCCAGAGTGTGATGCTGGGGCCTTATGCCTGGCTGGGTGGTGTTCAGAATCTCTGGGACCCAGGCAGCTAGGCAGAGCACACCCTGCAGTGTGGCACCCCTGGGACCTTGCATCTGGCTGTGAGGAGTTCAGAGCCTCTGGATCATGGGGCCAGCCAGAGCATGCCTCCGGTATGTGGTCTTTATGGAATCTTGATTATTATATGTCTGAGTGTAGATTTATTTTGGTTACGGCTAGTTGGATCACCATATGCTTCACTTATCTGTATGCTTTTCCCATGTTTGGCAAGTTTTCTGTTTTTACATCTGTAAATAGTCTTTTTATGTCATGTTGATCCCTGCTTTTTTGTTGCTATCTATCACTCTTAAATTATTTTTCTTTGTGTCATTTTACAGCCATTGAATTGTTATTTCCTGGTTCCTCATTATTTTAAAGAGATCTTTCCTTTTATCATCACTAGCTGCAATCCTGTGTTCAAGGTCTGACAGTCTATCTTCAATCTTTTTCAAGAGTTTGCCAGTTTTTGACTGACTTTTTAATTTCCTGGATATCTCTTTGAATCTATTTCATGCATTGTAATTCCTTCCTATATTGTTCTTTCAAGGTTTCCATCATTTTCCTATGCTCCTCTTTTTAATCTATCTCTTCTTTAGGTATGCTTAGCAATTCTTTCATTGTTTGTGATTTCTTCTTTTACCTGAGATATTATTTCTGATCTGATTACTTTTACAGTCTTATGAAGTTATTTCTTTACTTCAGTTGCTATCCTCTCAGACATTTCAGGTGTGTGACTTCCATTTTCTTTCATGTCTATACCTCCCAGACTTGTTCTGTGTGGGCTGGAGGTCTGAGATTGCCTTTTGATCCTTCTTATTGACATTTTCTTTGGTTCCTCCCAACAAGACAGTTGTGGGGTCCAAGGCATTTCCCCCATTGGCTGCCCCTCTGTGGTGTAGGTGAATGGGCCAGGCACCTGGCTTTCTCTGAATCCAGGTTCTCAGGGATGTAGCAGAGCATGGGGTAGGTTTCTCCAGAACCATGCAGCTACACTGAGGCTCCCCCAGTGGCCACGGGTGCGTGGTGGTAGGGCTGTTTCTTCTCAGCCTTTGTGTCTACATTGGATCTCCCCCAAAGGTGGCAGGCACACAGGGGTGTGTTTGATTCTCCCAGTGGGTGCTGGATGCAAAACAAAACAAGGGTCTCTATTGGTGGCCTGCAGGTGCACAGGGTTTATCTGGCTGCTTCTCCCTGCCTGCACTGGTTAGCTAAAGGAGGTAAGCTTTCCAGCCACAGCAGCAGACATGTAGGAACACATCTTGCTGTGGCTCCCTGCCCATGCTGGCTGACTACAGGAAGCAAGCTTTCTGATGGCTGCAGCAGTGTGCAGTGTTGGGACTAACTGTGTCTCTTTGGCCTCACTGGCTGCCTGCAGGAAGAAAGCTTTCCCATGGCAGCAGTAGGTGCACTAGGGAAGGTCAGGCTGTGCCTCCCTGCCCATGCTGGCTACACACAGGGAAAAAAAGCTTTCTGATGGGGGAAGCAGCACCCATGGGCAGATCTTGCTCCATGCCTGAAGACTATAGAATGTGTGCTTCTGTAAATCACTGAGATGTGCATGCTTAATTGCTCAGAATGACCCCATGAAATGCAGGTTGAACATAGATGGTTATGCAGCCTCACTGTAAAGAAACATCCTGCAAATTGTTGTGTGTTTCCCTAATAAGAACTCCATTGGAGAAGTGTATCTCAATGTCCAGAATGATCTTTCTCTATGTACAGAAGCTCTGAAATGACTATATGTGTTGCTTCCTAGTGCTCCTTAGCAGCAAATGAAAAGAAATATATATGCAATCCATTCCCACGTGGAAACTTCCACAGCTTTGTTATCTTTAGTTCACATTTAGTTGAGAGAATTCAACATGCCCAAACACTTTGGAGTGTGTGCTTCTGTAAATAACTGAGAAGTGACATTTAACTTCTCCAAATGTCCCAGTGACAGGCAGTTTGCACATGGATGGCTAGGAAGACCAAGTGGAAAGAAACATTCAGAAAATTCTTGTACATTTCTCTAATTAGAACTCCATGGAAGAAGTGTACCTCAATGTCCACAATAATCCTGCTCTATATACAGAAGCTTTGAAATATGTGTTGTTTCTTAGGGCCTCATAAAAATCAATGAAAAAATATATACTTCAACCACAGTGAAGTTTCCACAGCTTTGCCAACTGTACTTTATGATTAGGTTAGTGAACCCAACATATCTGAACTCTTTGGAGTGTGTGTTTCTGCAAATAACTAATATGTGTATGTTCAATTTTTCAGAATATCCTGATGAAAGGAAGTTTGCACATAGATGACTTTGCACCCTAGTGCAAAGAAGCATCCTGCAACTTGTTGTGTGTTTCTCTAATAAGAACTCGATGGCAGAAGTGTAACTCAATGGCAGAAGTGTAACATGTTCACAATAATCCTGCTCTATATACAGAACCTTTGAAATGACTGTATGTGTTACTTCATAGTGCCTCATAGCAATGAATGAAAAGAAATATATACATGAACCATTTATGCATGGAATCTTCTGCAATTTCATCAAATTTTATATACAATCAAGTCAGAGAACTCAACATATCTGAACACTTTGCAGTGTGTGCTTGTGCAAATAACTGAGATGTGTGTTTCATTTCTCAGAATGTCCCTGTGAAAGGCACATTGCACATAGGAGCAAGGCAACCACAGTGCAAAGAATCATCCTGCAACCTGTAGTGTGTTTCTCTAATAAGCACTCCATAGCAGAATTGTAACTCAATGCCCACAATAATCCTACTCTATATACAGAACCTTTGAAATGACTATAAACGTTGCTTCATAGTGACTCTTAGGGATGAATGGAAAGAAATATATACATGAACCATTTCTACATGGAATCTTCCACAGTTTTGTCAACTTTAGTTTATGTTCAGGTGAGAGAACTCAACATGTGCAAATACTTTGAAGTGTGTACGCCTGTAAATAGCTGACATGTGCACATTTCATTTCTCAGAATGTCCCAGTGAAAGGCAGTTTGCACATAGACGAACATACAGTCCTTGTGCAAAGAAGCATCCTGCAACTTTTTGTGAGTTTATATAATAAAAAGAAGAGTAATTCAATGTCCAGAATGTCCCTGCTCTATGTACACAAGTTTTGAACAACTGTGTGTTGCTTCATGGTGTCCCTTAGGAATGACTGGAAAGAAATATGTATGTGAACCATTTCTGCTTGGAAGCAACCACAGTTTCATCAACTTTAGTTTATGTTCAGGTCAGGGAACCCCACATGTCTAAACACTTTGGAGTGTGTGCTTCTGTAAATAACTTGGCTGTGAGCATTTCATTTTTCAATATGTCCCAGTGCAAGGCAGTTTGCACACACAAGGCAAAGCGAGTCCAGTGCAAAGAAGCACCATGCAAATTTTTGTGAGTTTCTCTAATAAGAAGTCAATGGGAGAAGTGTAACTCAGTGTCTAGAATGATGATGTTCTATGTACAGGAGCTTTGAAACAAATATTTGTGTTGCTTCATAGTGCCCTTTAGGAATGAAATATATACTTGAAATGTTTCCACATGGAAGTTTCCAAAGCTTGGTCAACCTTAGTATATGTTCAGGTCGGAGAACCCAACATTGCTCAACACTCTGCAGGATGTGCTTCTGTAAATAACTGAGATGTGCATGTTTCATTTTTCAGAATGATGTAGTGAAAGAAAGTTTGCCCATAGATGGTTTTGCAGCCACGGTGCAAAAAACCAATATGTAATGTGTTTTGTGTTTCTTCAGTAATAGCTGCATGGAAGATATGTAACTCAATGTCAAAAATGATCCTGCTCTATATACAGAGCTTTGAAGTGGTTACATGTGTTGCTTCACAGTGCCCTGTAGGAATTAATATATATATATATATATATATATATATATATATATATATATATATATATACCATTTCCACATGGTAGCTTCCACAGCTTTGTCAACAATAGTAAACGTTCAGATCAGAGAACCACACATGTATGAACACTTTGGAGTGTGTGTTTCTGTAAATAACTGATATATACAAATTTTATTTCTCAGAATGTCCAGGTAAAAGGTAATTTGCACATACAAAGAAAGAAAGCCCTGATGCAAAGAAATATTCAACAAATAATTTTGTGTTTATCTAATAAAAACTCAATGAGAGAAGTGTAATTCAATGTCCAGGATGATCCTCCTATGTGAATAGAAGCATGGAAACTACTGTAAGTGCTGCTATGTAATACCAAATAAGAGTGACTGGAAGGTGATGTACAGTAATACCATGTCAGCACGGAAGGTTCCACAGCTTGGCCACCTTCCAATTAAGTTTAGGTCAGATAACTCAACATACCCTGAGCACTTTGGAGAGTATGTTTTTATAAATAACTCAGATGTATATGTGTGCTTTTTCAGTATTTTCTATTGAATGACACATTATACATACATGACAATGACATCTGGTGCAAAGAAATACAATGCAGTTTACTGTGTGTTTCCCTAATAAGCACTGCAGTAGACAAGTGTGACTCAATGTCCAGAGTAATCCTTCTCTATGAACAGAAGTGTGGAAACTACTGTAAGTCCTGATTCATAATTCCCCATAAGAGTGCATGAAAGGTGAAGTACCATTGTACTGTGTTGGCAAGGAAGGTTCCACAGCTTGACCACCTTCAGTTTAAGTTTATGTCAGAGAACCCAATATATCTGAACACTTTGCAGTTTCAGTTTCTGAAAATAACTGATAAGATATGTACACGTGTGGAGTTTCAGTTTGTTCTGTTGAATGGCACGTCACACATATATGACTATGCAGTCTTGGTGCAAAGAAACACCTTTCAAATTTTTGACTGTTTCCCTGTTAAGGACTCAAGGGGAGAAATGTAACTCAATGTCTAGAATGAACCTGCTGTATGAACAGAAGTGTGGAAACTACTGTAAGTGCTGCTTCATAATTCCCCATAGGAGTGAAAAAAGGACATACAGAATTATACTATTTTGACATGGAAGGTCACAAAACATGACTAATGCAGGTATATATGTAGGTCAGAAAACCCACCATATGTGAACCCTTTAGAGTCTGTGCCTCTGTAGGTAACTGAGATGTACACGTTTGATTTCTCAGTTTTTTTTCTGGTGAAAGTCAGTTAGCACATAGATGGCTATGCATCCCTATTGCTAAGAAAAACACTACAATGTTGTCTATTTCCCTAATAAGAACTCCAGTGGAGAAGTGTAACACAATATTTGGAATAATCCTGCTCTACAAATGGAACGGAGGAAACTACTGTGAGTGCTGCTTCGTTATTCCCCATGAGAGTGAGTGGAAGGCCATATACAGTTGTACCATGTCAGGATGGAAGGTTCAACAGCTTGACCACTGTTGGAGACCACTACAAAGCAGCTCTGAGCAGGATTTAAAATTAACTAATTGGATTTTTATTCATCTGTGAGCCTGTCCTAGGCCTAGGCCCCTTGCCTGGCGATGGGAGCTGATTCATAGTAAGTGAACCTCTATGAATCACTGGTTCTGGCTGAGGCCTGTAGTGACCTGTGAGGTCAGAGATACCTCAAAGGGCAAGATAAAGAAGGCCACAGCTGATGACATCTTGGCTCCACAATCAATTATGTAAATAAAGACTACAGCTGCATGCATTGTACCTTGCAGGCATCTCAGTCTCACCACAAATGCCATCTTGGAGATAAGATAGTTCTCCTTTTTTGGGCATATTTTACTACTTGGAGATGTCCTTGAAATGACTCCCAAGGTCCTGCTCAGTTCTGGCACCTCTCTCAGTATCCCCTCTCTTTGTCTGCTATGGAAATAAATATGGGTGGTCCAGAGAAGCTCTTGGTCTTACCCCTAATCATAGCTACAGAGTCAAAAACTCTGTAAGGGCTTTGATCCTCCTGGAGCCCTAAAGTCATACTACTTGTCTCATTTATTTAAGCTTTTGTTGTACACTCATTTGGAAGTTTGGGGATCTAGACTGGGTCCCCAGTAGGCCACCTTTGGTTTAAATTTAGGTCTGAGAACCCAACATCTGAACACTTTGGTATATATGTTTATGTGTATAATTGAGTTGTACTTGTGTGATTATTCAGCTTGTTCTTTTGATCAGCACATTGTACATGGATGACTATGCAGCCCAGATGCAATGAAACACCTTGAAAATCATTTTATTTCTCTAATAAGAACTCAAGTGGGGAAGTGTCACAAAATATTCAGAATGATCCTGCTTTATGAACAGAAATGTTGAAACTTCTGTAGGTGCTCCTTCAAAATTGCCCATAGGAGTGAACAGCAGGCAATGCACAGTTGCACTACACTGGCATTGAAGGTTCCATATCTTAGTCACCTTCAGTTTATGTTTAGGTCAGAGAAACCAACTTGTCTGAACACCTTGCAGTGTATGTTACTACAAATAACTGATATGTACTCTTTTGGTTTTGCAGTTTGTTTTGTTTTGTTGCACCCAACTTTGCAGATAGATGACTGTGCAGGCCTGGTGCAAGGAAACTCTATGCATCTTGTTCTTTGTTTTCCTAATAAGAACATCAGTGCAGAAGTGTAACTCAATGTCTACCATGATCCTGCTCTTTGAACGGAAGCATGAAAATTACTGTAAGTGCTGTTTCATAATACCCCATAGGAGTGAATGAAAGGACATTCAGAATAATACTATTTCATCATGGAAGGCTCCACAGCTTGGCCAACTTCAGTTTAAATTTAGGTCAGAGAAACAAACATACCTAAAGACTTTGGAATGTGTGTTTCTGTAAATAACTGAGATGGAATCCTGTGGTTTTTCATTTTATTCTATTGAATGGCACATTGAACTTAAATGTCTATGAAGCTCTGGTGCAAAGAAATACCCTGAGACTTGTTCTCTATTTCCCTAATAACTCCAGAGGAGAAGTACAACTCACTGTCCAGAATGATCCTGCCCCACAAACAGAAGTGTGGAAACTACTGCAAATGCTGCTTCATAATTCTCCATAAGAATAAATGGAAGTCTTGTACAGTTGTACCATGTCAGCATAAAAGGTTCCACGGCTTAGCCACATTCTCTTTAAGTTTAGTATCTGAGCACTTTGGAGTCTGTTCTTCTGTAAATAACTGAGATGTATACCTTTGATTTCTCAGATTTTTCTGGTGAAAGGCAGATAACAAAAGATGGCTATGCTAAGTTGATTCAAAAAACAACCTGCAACTTGTTGTGCCTTTCCCTAAAGTGTAACTCAATGTCCAGAATGATTCTGCCCTACAAATGGAAGTGTGGAGACTGCTGTTTATATGTTTTTAAATAACTGGGATGAACTCATGTGATTTTTCAGTTTATTCTGCTGAATGGCACATTGCACGTAGATATCTATGCAGCCTTGGTACAAAGAAACACCCAGAAATTTGCTGTCTAGTTCCCTAATAAGGACTCTAGTGGAGAAGTGTAACTCAGTGTCAAGAATGATCCTGCTCACCATCAGAAGCATGAAAACTACTGCAAGTGCTGCTTCCTTATTACTCATAGGAGTGAATAGAAGGCAATAAATTGTTGTATCATGTCAGCATGAAAGGTTCCACAGCTAGGCTACCTTCCGTTTAAGTTTAGGTCAGGAAATCCAAGTTACCTAAACACTTTGGAGTGTATGTTTCTGTAAAGAACTGAGATGTACTCATGTGGTTTTTCAGCTGGTTCTGTTTTATGGTACGTTGCACATAGATGGCTATGCAACTGTGGTGCAAAGAAACACCATGCAACTCGTTGTCTGTTTCCCTAATAATACATTCAGTGGAGATGCATAACTTAATGTCCAGAAGGATTCTACTCTCCAAACACAGGTGTGGAAAGTAATGTAAATGTTGCTTTTTTGTTCCCAATAGTAGTAAATGATAGGTAGTGTACAGTTGTAGCATGTCGGCACGGAAGGTTCCACAACTTGACCACGTTTGGTTTAAGCTTAGGTCAGCAAACCCAACATATCTGAACACTTTGCAGTGTATGTATCTGTCAATAACAGATTTACCCATGAGGATTTTCAGTGTGTTCTGATGAATGGCACACTGCACATAAATGGCTATACAGCCCCTGGTGCAAAGGAACACCCAGCAATTTGCTGTCTGTTTCTGTAATAAGAGCTCCATTGGAGGAGTGTAACTCAATGTCAAGAATGATCCTGCTTACCAAAAGGAGCATGGAAACTACTGTAAGTACTGTTTCATATTTTTCCATAGGAGTGAATGTAAGGTACCATTGTACCATTTTGGTATGGAAGTTTATAGAGCTTTGATACCATCTGTTTAAATTTAGTTCAGAGAACCCAAAGTATCTGAACACTCTAGAGTGTATGTTTCTCTAAATACCTGAGATATACTCATGTGCTTTTTCAGGTTTTTGTTGTTGTTGTTGTTGTTGAACAGCCCATTTCAAATACATGGCTATGCAGCATTCATGCAAAGAAATACCCCAGACACCATTGTCTGTTTCCCTAATAAGAACTCCATTGGAGAAGTGTAACCCAATATCCAGAATGATCCTGCTTACCAACAGAAGCATGTAAAGTACTGTAGGCACTGCTTCACATTTCACTGCATTAGGAAATGGAAGGTGATATACTCTTGAACCATGTTGAAATAGAAGGTTTCACATCTTGGTCACCTTCATTTTCGGTTTAGTTCACAGAAATCAATGTATCTGAACAATGTGGAGTGTATGTTTCTGTAAATTACTGAGATGTACTCGTGTGGATTTTAAGTGTGTTTAGTTGAATGACACATTGCACATATATGGTTATGCAGCCCTGGTGTAAAGAAACACCCTACAGTTTGCTATCTGCTTCCCTAGTAAGAACTCCAGTGATAAAGTGTAATTCAAAGGACAGAATGATCCTGCTTTATGAACAGAAGCATGGAAACTGCTGTAAGTGGTGCTTCATGATTCCCTATAGGAGTGAATGAAAGGTGATATACAGTTGTACCATGTTGGTATGGAAGGTTCCACTGCTTGGCCAACTTTGCTTTAAGTTTGTGGCAGAGAACCCAGTTTATCTGGTATGTTTCTCTAAATAACTGAAATGTACTCATGTGGATTTTCAGTTTATTCAGTTGAATGGTACACTATACATAGATGGCCATGAAGCTCTAGTACAAAGAAACACCCTGCAACTTCTTGTCTGTTTCCTTAAGGAAAACTCCAGTGGAGAATTGTAGCTGAATACCCAGAATGATCCTGCTTACCAACAGAAGCATGGAAACTACCTTGGTTGCTGCTTCACATTTTACTGTATCACTAAATGGAAGTCAATATACTCTTGAACCATGCTGAATGAAAAGTTTCACAACTTGGTCACCTTTGGCTGTAGTTTATTTCACAGAAATCAATGTATCTGAACAACTTGGAGTGTACATTTCTGTAAATTACTGAGATGTACTTGTGAGGTTTTTGTTTGTTTAGATAAATGGCACACTGCACATAGATGACTGTGCAGCCCTGGTGTAAAGAAACACCCTGTAGCTTGCTGTCTGCTTCCCTAAGAAGAATTCCAGTGTGAAGTTTAACTCAAAGGACCTAAGAATCCTGTTCAATGGACAGAGAATAGAAACTAATATAAGTGCTGCTTCATAACTCCCCACAGGAGTGAGTGAAAGCTGATATACAGTTGTACAATATGAGCATGGAAGGTTCCACTGCTTGATCAACGTTGTTTTATGTTTATATCAGAGAATCAACATACCTGAACACTTTGGAGTGTATGTTTCTCTAAATAACTGAAATATACTTGTGTGGATTTTCAGTTTTTTCTGCTGCACGGCACATAGTACATAGATGGCTATGAAGCCCTGGTGCAATGAAGCACCCTCCAAATGTCTGTCTTCCAAAGGAAAACTTCAATGGAGAAGTGTAGCTGATTACCAGAATGATCCTGCTTACTACTAGAAACCTGGAAACTACTGTAAGTGCTGCTTCACATTTCACCATATTAGAGCATGGAAGGAGATATACTCTTGAACTTTGTTGAAATGGAAGGTTTCATAGTTTGGTGACATTTATTTCAGTTTAGTGCACAGAAATCACTGTACCTGAACAATTTGGGGTGCATGTTTTGGTCAATTTCTGAGATGTACATGTGTGGTTTTTGTTGTTTAGTTGAATGGTACATTGCACATAGATGGCTATGCATTCCTGGAGCAATGAAACACCCTGCAGCTTGCTCTCTGCTTTCCTAATAAAAACTCCAGTGGAGAAATGTAACTTGGCCTCCAGAATGATGCTGCCCTATGAACTTAGGCATGGAACTAGAATAAGTGGTGCTTCATAATTCCTCATAGTAGTGAATGGAAAGTGATGAACAATTGTACCATGTCAGCATATAAGACTACACAGCTTGGCTAACTTTGGAATAAGTTCATTTCAGTGCACCTAAGCTGCTGATCAGTTTCATGATGTGCCTCTGAAAATAACTGACAGGCACACATCGAGTTTCTCAGTGTGTCATGATAAAAGGCAGTTTGTGTATGTATGGTTATGCAGCCACCTGGAAGCTTGCTGTGTGTTTCCCAAATAAGAATTCCAGTAGATAGAGCCAGACATGGTGGAGCACTCCTGTAATCCTAGCACTTGGGAGGCCGAGGTAAGAGAATTATTTGCAAGTTTGAGACTAGCCTGGACTACAAAGTGAGCCCAAGGCCAGCCTGAACTGCATAGTGAGACTTTGTCTCAAAAATACAAAAAAGAGGGGGGAATTCCAGTGGAGAAGTGTAACTCAAGTTTCAAAATGATCATTCTCTAGAAACTGAGGCATGGAAACTACAGTAAGTGGTGCTTCAAAATTCCCCATAGGAGTGAATGGGAGGCAATATACAACTGCACTATGTTGGTATGGAAAGTTCCACAGCTTGAACAACTTTCCTATGAGTTCAGTACAGTGAACCCAACCTGGCTGATGACTTTGGTGTGTGTCCTTCTGTAAATAACTCAGAGGCACACAGTTTCTCAGTTTGTTATGCTGAAAGGCAGATTGCATATGTATGATAGATAATCACCCTGATGCAATGAAACTACCTGCAACTTGTTGTGTGTTTCCCTAATAAGACCCCATTGGAGAAGTGTAATTCAATGTACTGAATGATAATTTTCTATGGACAGAAGCCTGTAATCTGGTATCAGTGTTGATGTATAGTTCCCCATCAGAAAGAGTGGAAGAAAATAAAGAATAGTGATAGAAACTTCTACAGTTTTGTTAACTGTGGCATAGGTTAACATCACAGAACCAAATATACATGAACATGTTGGACAGTATCCTTCTACAAATAACTGAGATATACAGGTTTCATTTCTCAGGTTTCAATGGTGAAAGACAAACTGCACATAAATGACTATGCAGCTGTATTGCAGAGAAACACCTAGCAAATTGTTATGTGTTTGACTAATGAGAACTCCAGTGGAGAAGTATAACTCAACATCCAGAATGATCCTGCTCTAGAAATAGAGATGTGGAAAGTACACTAAGTTGTGCATCATAATTCTCCTAGGAGTCAATGGAAGGTGGTATACAATAGTCCCATGTCAGAATTGAAAAGTCCACAGCTTTGGATAATTCAGATTATGTTCAGAGCAGACAAGTCAACCTTCCTGAACACTTTGGTATGTGCATAAGTATGTCTGTGAGTTTTGTGAGATGAGCACATTGAGTTTCTCAGTTTGTTATGGTGAAAGGCAGTTTGTGTACGTATGATTATACTGCCCTCATGAAAACAAACACCCTGCAGCTTGTTGTGTACTTCCATAATAACTCCAGGAAAGAAGTACAATTCAACCTCCAGAATAATCCTGCTGTAGGAACCACGGTGTAGAAACAAGTGGTGCCTCATAATTTCCCATAGGCGTGAATGGAAGGCAATATACAATTGCACCATGTCAGCTTTAAAAATTTCCACAGCTTTGACAACTTTGACATTAGTTCAGTTCACTGAACCTAAGCTAGCTGATCACTTCAGTGTGTGTGCCTCTGTAAATAACTGAGATGCACACTTTGAGTTTATCTGTTTGTTATGGTGAAAGGCAGTTTGAGTATGTATGATTATACCACCCTCATACAAAGAAACACCCTGCAGCTTGTTGTGTTTCCCCAGTAAGACCTCATGGGAGAGCCAGACCCCAGCCTTCGCCCATTAGTCAGGGTCATTCATAGACTTCAGGGGAAGAGAACAAGAAGTCACCAAGAAGCAAGCCCTCCCTGTAAACCAGCACCATGCACAGACTTCCACCACTGGGGGGACTGCCAGACCCCAGTCTTCTCCCATGAGTCAGTGCCATTCATGAACAGTGCAGAAAGCGAGCAAGAAAACACTAAGAAGCAAGCCCTCCCTGTGAACCAGCACCATGTGTGGGCCACCACTGTCTGGGGGACAGCCAGACCCCAGCCCCTTCTGGCACATGGGCTGGAAAACAAGAAAAGCCAACTTCCCCCAACCCCAGAAGCAATCAGTTGATCCAGAGAAACAGGCTGCAATGATAGATATTTAGGTGAATTGTAATTTGATGCTTGTGTTGTTTGGTGTTTCACTGATTTTGCGGCTCTAGGGCCAGTGGTCTGATCATCTATGCAGGCAATCACAGTATGCAGTATGGCACCTATGGGGGATCTCTTTCTGAAGGTGGTAGCCATTGTTAACTCCCTATTATCTTCTTTTGAAGTTCTGTATCATTTTCACTGTTTTGTTGGGTTGGGTTTTATTCCATTTTGTTTTGATTTTGTTATATCTGATGGCATGGGCAGCTATTTCAAAGATAGTAAGATATATTATGGTAGCCATTTTGGATTTACTATTGTCTTGTTTTGAAATCCTTTACTGCATTTATTATTTTGTTTTTATTGGTTCTATTCTGTTCTGTTTTGTTTGATTTTTACTACATCTGAAGGTATGGGCAGCTATTTTGAAGACAACAACAAACATTATGGTAAACATTATAGATTTTGTATTGTTTTGAAAACCTGTGTCACTTACACTGCTTTGTTTGGATTGCCTTTATTCTGTTTTATTTTGCTTGGTTTTATTCCCTTTAAAATAAAAACTAATAAAAGACCTCATGGGAGAAGTTTAACTCAATGTACTGGATGATACTTTTCTACTAATGGAAGCTTACAATCTAGTATTAGTGTGGCTGTATTGTTCCTGATAAAAAAGAGTGGAAGGAAATGTGGAGTAATACAATTTAGTCATAGTAACTTACACAGCTTGGTTGACTTTGGTATAAGTCTACATCAGAGAAAAAATATACAAGAATACTTTGAAGAGTATGCTTCAGCAAGTAACAGATATACAGGTTCCATTTCTTAGGATTTAATGGCGAAAGGCAGACCACATAAATGGCTATAGAGCTCAGTTGCAGAGAAATATCTATCAACTTATAGTGTGTTTCACTAATGGGAACTCCAGTGGAGAAATGTAACTCAAAATTCAGAATGATCTTGCTCTAGGAATCAAGGTGTGGGATCTACAATAAATGGTGCTTTGTAATTTCATATGGGAGTAAATAGAAGTCAATATAAAATTGCACCATGTTGGCATGGAAAAATTACACAGCTTGGAAAAGTTTGGTATAAGTCCAGTTCAGTGAACCCAACCAAGCTGATCACTTTAGTGTGCGTTCCTCTGTGAATAACTGAGAGGTACATGTTGAGTTTCTCAGTGTGTTATGGTGAAAGGCAGCTTGTGTATGTATGATTATACTGCCCTCATGCAAAGAAACACCCTGCAAGTTGTTGTGTGCTTCCATAATAAGAACACCAGCGGAGAAATATAACTCAATCTCCAGCGCGATCCTGCTCTAGATACTGAGGTATAGAATCTACAATAAGAGATATTTCATAATTTCCAATAAGAATGAATGCAGTGATAACGAATTGTACCATGTCGACATGTAAGGTTCCACATTGTGGGTAATTTTGGAATAAGTTGAGATCAGTGAACCAAAGCTAGCTGATCACTTTGGTGTGTGTGCCTCTGTAAATAACTGAGAGGCACACATTGAGTTTATCAACATGTTATGGTGTAAGGCAGTTTGCATATCTATAGTTATGAGGCCTCATGAAATGAAAAACTGGGAAGATTGTTGAATTCCCCAAAACAGAACTTCATAAGAGAAGTGTAGCTCAAGGTCCAGAATGATCCTGCTCTAGGAACAGAGGCATTGAAAGTACACTAAGTCATGCATCATAATTCCTAATTGGAGTGAATAGAAGGCAATATACAATACCATCATGTCAGTATTCAAGGCTCCACAGCTTTGCAAAATTCAGATTATGTTCAGATCAGAAAAGCCCACTTTCATGTTTGCGTGTCTGTGAATGAGAGGCACGCTGTGAGTTTCTCACTTAGTTATGTTAAAAGACAGTTCATGGGTGTATGATTATACCACCCTCATTTAATGTAACATGATGTAGCTTGTTGTGTACTTCCATAATAAGAACTAAAGTAAATCATCTTGCAGAATGATCCTGCTCTAGGAAGTGAGGTGTGGAAGCTCCAAGTGGTGCTTCATAATTCCCCTTAGGAGTGAGTAGACGGCGATATACAATTGCACAATTGCAACATGGAAAAATTCCACAGCTTGGACAATTTTGGTGTAAGTTCAGTTCACTGAACCAATACTAGCTAATCATTTTGGTGTGTGTGCCTCTGTAAATAACTGAGAGTCACACTTTGAGTTTCTCAGTTTCTTGTGGTGAAAATGCAGTTTGAGTATGTATGATTACACCATCCTCAAACATGGAAACACCCCACAGCTTGTTGTGTGCTTCCATAATAAGAACTCCAGTGGAGAAGTGTAACTTAAATCCAGAATGATTCTGCCCTAGGAATAGAGATGGAAAATGGCACAATATTGTGTATCATAATTCCATTTAGCAGTTAATGGAAGGTGATATACAGTTGTTCCATTTCAGAATACAAGGTTTCACAGCTTTGCTAAATTTGGATTATATTCAGAGCAGATAAGCCAACCTTCCTGAACACTTTGGTACATGTGTGTCTGAATAAATGAGATGCGTATGTTGAGTTTCTGTTTGTTATGATGAAAGGCAGTTTGTGTACATATGATTATACTACCCTCATGCAAATAAACACCCTGCAGGTTGTTGTGTGCTTTCATAATAATAACTCCAGGGAGAAGAGTAACTCAGCCTCCAGAATGATCCTTCTCTAGGAACTGAGGCATGGAAACTACAATAAGCGGTGCATCATAATTCCCCATAGGAGTAAATGGAAAGTGATAAACAATTTTACCATGCCATCATGAGTGGTTCCACAGCTTTGCTAACTTTCCAATAAGTTGAACTCAGTGAATTTAAGTGTGTGCCTTTGTAAATAAATGAGAGGCACACACTGAGTTTCTCAGTTTGTTATGGTGAAATGCAGTTTGTGTACATCTGATTATACTGCCGTCATACAGGAAACACCCTGAAGCTTGTTGTGTGCTTCCATGATAATAACCCCAGTGGGGAAGTGTAACTCCCCTACAGAATCATCCTGCCAACATGGTATGATTGTTCATCACTTTCAATTATTGTAGCTTCCCTGCCTTGTTTTCAAGAGCAGGATCATGCTGTAGGTGGAGTTACACTTCTCCACTGGAGTTCTGATTCGGGAAACATGAAACAAGTTTTCTGGTGTTTCTTTGCATGAGGGCTGCATAATGATACATACACAAAATGCTTTACAGTATAACACACTGAGAAACTCAAGGTGTGCCTCTCAGTTATGTACAGAGGCATATACACCAAGTTATCAGTAAGCTTAGGTTCACTGAACTGAACATATTCCAAAGTTAGCCAAGCTGGGGAACCACTCATGCCCATACGGTACAATCGTTTATCTCTTTCAACTGATTACTGTGGGGAATTAGGAAGGATCACTTACAGTAGCTTCCCTGACTTGGTTCCTAAAGCGGGATCAATCTGGAGGTTGTGTTACACTTCTCCACTGGAGTTCTCATTAGTCAAACACACAAGTTGCTAGGTGTTTCTCTGCAACACAGCTGCATAGTCATTTGTGTAGTCTGTCTTTTACTAATAAAACCTGAGAAATGAAACATGTATATCTCAGTTACTTGCAGAAGCACACTCTGCAATGTGTTTGTATATATTTCGTTCTCTGACATCGACTTATGACAAAGTCAACCAAGTTGTGGAAGTTCATGTGACTAAATGGTGTTATTTTATATTTCCTTCCACTTTTTGTTATGGGGAACTATAGAGCAACACTGATACTAGATTGCAGGCTTCTGTTCATAGAAAAATATTCAACCCATTAAATTACACTTGGAGTTCTATTAGGGAAACACACACTAGCTTCAGGGAGTTTCATTGTATTAGGGCAGTATCATCATAGGTACAAAAACTGCCTTTCTGCATAACAAACTTAGAAACTCAATGTATGCCTCTCAGTTATTTACAGATGTACACACACCAAAGTGAAGAGGTAGCTTAGGTATACTTCACTGAACATATTCCAAAATTAGCCAAGCTATGGAACCTTACATGCCAACCTGGTGCAGTTGTATATCGCCTTCTATTCACACCTATGTGGAATTATGAAGCACCAATTATTATAGTTTCCATGTCTATGTTTCTAAAGCAGGTTTATTCTGGACCTTGAGTTATACTTTTCCACTGGAGTTCTTATTCAGGAAGCACACAACAATCTTCTCCATGTTTCATTGCGTGAGGGCTGGATAACTATACATACACAAACTGCCTTTCACCATAACACCCTAAGACACTCAACATGTGCCTCCAGGTTACTTACGGAGGTGCACACAGAAAAGAGATTAGCTATTTTAGGTTCACTGAACTAAATCTATGCCAAAGTTGTCCAAGCTGTGTACTTTCATTGCCGACATGGTGTAATTTTATATCACCTTTCACTCACTCTTGTGGGGGAATTACAAAGCACCACTTATGGTAGTTTCCACACCTCGGTTCCTACAGAAATTTCACTCTGGAGGTTGACTTACACTTCTCCACTGGAGTTCTTATTTGGAAAGCACACAGGCAAACTGACTTACACCATAACACACAGAGAAACTCAACGTGTGCCTCTCAGTACGTACAGAGGCACACACACCAAAGTGAACAGCAAACTTAGGTTCACTGAACTAAACACATTCAAAAATTAGCAAAGCTGTGGAACCTGACATGTTAACATGGTACAAATTCTTTACCACTTTCCATTCACTCCTAAGGGGAGTTATGAAGCACAACTTATTGTCATTTCTATGCCTTGGTTCATAGAGAGGATTATTCTGGAGGTTGAGTTACATTTTTCTATTGGAGTTCTTATTATGGAAGCCCTCAACAAGCCCGAGGGCATTTCTTTGCATGAGCAGTGCATTACAGTACATACACAAACTGCCTTTCAGCATAACACACTAGGAAACTCAACATGTGCCTCTAGGTTATTTACAGAGGCACACACACCAAAGTTATCAGCTAAGTTGGGTTCTTTGAAATGAACATATACCAAAGTTGTCCAAACTCTGGAGCCTTTCATGCCTATATTATGTCATTGTACATCCCTTTCCATTCACTCCTATGGTGAATTATTAAGCACCACCTATAGTAGTTTCCAAGCTGCAGTTCCTAGGGCAGGATCATTCTGGAGGTTGAGTTACACTTCTCCACTGGAGTTCTTATTATGGAAGCACACAAGAAACCAAAGGGTGTTTCTTTGCATAAGCACTGTGAACAATACATGTAAACTTACTTTCACCATAATGAACTGAAAATCTCAACGTATGCATGTGTCTTATTCACAGACATACACACACCAAGTGTTCAGGAAGGTTGGGTTTTCTGCTCTGAACATAATCCAAATTAGGCAAAGCTGTGGAACCTTTCATGCCAACATGCTACAATTGTATATCGCCTTCCATTCTCCTAAGGGGAATTCTGATGCTCAAATTATTGTAGCTTCCATGCTTCTATTCCTATAGCAGGATCATTTTGGATATTCAAATTATACTTCTCCACTGGAGTTCTCATTTCTCAAACACACAACAGATTTCCAGTTGTTTCTCTGCACCACGGCTTCATAGTCATTGACGTACAATCTGTCTTTCACTGGAAAAAGCTGAGAAATGAAACCTGTATACCTCAGTTATTTGCAGAAGCACACATTCCACAGTGTTCCTGTATGTTTCATTCTTCACTTTTATGATGAAGTGGATCAAGCTGTGGAGTGATTGGTATGATTCCAGAACTTACTCCATTCTTCTTTATGGGGAAGTAAACAGTAACATTTATACTAGGTTCCAGGCTTCCAGACTGGGAAAAGAATCAGTCAAGACATTGAGTTACACTTCTCCCATTTAGTGTTTAAAGGGAAACACAACTAGCTGCAGGGAGTTTCTTTGCATCAGGATGGCATAATCATACATACATACACAAACTGCCTTTCAATCTAAAAAATGGGGACACTCAAAGAATGCCTCACAGTTATCTACAGAGACTCACACACCAAAGTAAACAGCTATGTTTGGTTCACTGAACCAAACTGATACCAAAGTTGTCCAACCTGTGGAACTGTCCATGCTGACATGGTACAGTTGTATGTCGCCTTCCATTCAGTCCTTTGGAGAATTTTGAAATCCTGCTTACTGCAGTTTCCATGACTCTGTTCTTAGGGCAGGATGATTCTGGAGATTGAGTTACACTTCCCCACTTGAGTTCTTTTTTTTTTAATATTTTATTAATAATAAAAGACAAGACAGAAGAGAATCCCCCATACTTGCTACATTGCCTGCTATAAAGAGATGCTTGGGTTGCTGCCCAGAGGCCTGGCCAAATCTACAAAACAAAAGTTGGTTGATGTTCCTTGGTTGCTATTAATCCAGCCAGACCTCCAAAACAGCAGGTTGCT
>RJWM01028964.1:0-24772 GCA_004363535.1 Dasyprocta punctata | reverse complement strand
AAAAAAAAAAAAACTAAGCCAAAGTTAGCAAAAAGAAAAAAAAATACAGATTAGAGTACAAATAAAAGGAATAGAAAATGGAAAAACAGTAAGAAAACTGGTGAAATTAAGAATTTGTTTTTTTGAAAACATAATTAAAACTGGTAAGAATCTACACAAATTAACTTAAAGCATAAAATAGAGAATGCTTGATTAAAATCAGATATGAAAGAGGAGATATTATAATTCATGCTACAGAAATTTCTTAAATATCATAAAAGATTATCAACAAGTACACATTAAAAATTTGGACAACCTAGACAAAATACATAAAGTCTAGAAATGCACAACCCACTAACACTGAATCATAAGTAAATTTGAGTCTTGAAATTCTCAACATGTTGCTTCTATTTGACTTAGTACTGAAAGTCCTGGCCAGAATGATTATGAGAAAGAGGGATGAAGTAAGGGGGGAGAGCCATATTCGAAAGGGAAAGGAATAAGTAAAATTAGCCCTTCAAAGACAGAATTTTTTATATATAGTAAACCATATACTGCACACACATACATATACACACATTAAAAAACTACTAAAATTAATGACAAATTCTTACAATTGTAGTTTATAAAATACAAAATTCATAATTTTCTATCCTTTAACAATGTACTATTTGAAAGGAAAATACAGAAAACAATCTCATTTATGATAATATCAGAAATAACAAAATGCTTAAGAAAAAATCTTAACCAAGAAGGTGAAAGACTTAAACATCAATAACAGAAAAAGAACACAAAATAAATAGAAAAGTATCCTGTGTATTGGAAGAATTACTATTGTCAAAATGCCTATCCTATCCAAAGTAATCTACAGATACAATACAATTCCTATCAAAATCCCAAAGGCATTTTTATAGAAATAGAAAGAAAATTCTAAAATTCATGGAACCACAAGAGATGCTGAGTAACTAAAGCAATCTTGAGCAAAAAGAATAAAGAGGCATCACTTTTCCTAATTTCCATAAATATTTCAAAGATACATTATTTAAAAGAGTATACGATACTGGCATAAAGGTAAACATATTAACCAATGTGACTGAATAAAGAGTCTAGAAATAAACCCACACATTCACAATAAAGTGATCTTCAAAAAAGGAGGCAAGAATACACAATCCCAAAAAGCAAGAATGTATCACTTTTCAACAAATGGTTTTGATAAAACTGAATATCTACATGCAAAAGAATGACATTAAATCCTTATCTTATTTCACACACACAAATCACACAACAGAATAAAACACAAGAGGGAAAAGCTCTTTACATTGGCCTTGACAATGATTTCTAGGATGTAATTCTAAAAGCAAGTACAACAAAAGCAAAAATTAGACAAATGGGCTACATTTAACTAAAATGCTTCTGTTTGGGGGAGGAAATGATCCACAAAGAAAAAGATGCAATGTACAAAAGAGGAGAAATCATTTGTAAGTCATATACTTGAGAAGGGGTTAATCTATATTATATAGAAATACCACCTACAAATTCAACAGCAAATTAAGAACCAATTAAAATTGACATAATGCTTCAATTACCACTTTTCTTTCTTTTTCTTTTTAGAGTTCTTTAAATTTTTTATTGTACAACTTAGAGAAAGTTGGTATCTTTATATTTATTCCATCCAAGAGCATGAAATATTTCTAATCTTCTACATCTTATTAGATCTTATATATTATTGATTAGTTGCTGTATTCTCTGTAGGGTTGGAGGTTTTTTGTTTTGTTTTTCCTACTATAAAGTATATATTTTCTACTTAGAATTCCTGGTATAGAATTTAAGAACATAAATTCATATGGCTGTTATTTATTTGTCACATCAACTAGGATTTTCAGTACCACCTCAGACAGTATTAATCATTGTGGTCATCCTTACCTAATTTCACTTTTAAAGGGACTATATCTAATCTCATTTAGGACAATATTGCTTCAAATTTCAGGTAGATGAACTTTACAAGTTGGAAAAGATCTCTTTCTTGCATGGTAGGAATATTTTGTTTTGCTTTGTTCTTTTTTTTTTTTTTTGTATTATTATTTTAAAGGGAATAAAAGCAAGCAAAATAAACCAGAACAAAGTCAATCAAAACAAACCAGTGCAAGTGACACGGACTTCAATACAAAATCAGCAGTGGTTACCATAATGCCTCCTGTTGTCTTCAAAATAGCTATAGATACCTTCAGACATAGTAAACATCAAACAAAACAGAACAGAATAGAACCAATAAAAACAAAACAATTAATGCAATAAAGGACTTCAAAACAAGACAATAGTAAATCCAAAATTGCTACCATAATATATGTTGCTATCTTTGAAATAACTGCCCATGCCATCAGATATCAAAAAAATCAAACAAAGCATAACAGAATAAAACCCAACCCAACAAAACAATGAAAATTACACAGGACTTCGAAACAAGATAATGGGGAATTAACAATGGCTACCACCTTCAGTGGTGCCACACTGCATGCCATTATCCTCTAAATAGATGATCAGACCACCGACCCTAGACCTGCACAGTCAGTGAAACATCAAACGCCTCAATCAAATTGCATTTTAACTCAATAGCTATCATCACGGCCTGTGTTTCTCTGGATCAGCTGGTTGCTTGGGGGCAGCAGGGGCGTTGGCTCTTCTTGTTTCCCAGCCCACACGCTGAAAGAGACTGGGGTATGGTTGTTCCCCCAGCAGTAGCAATCTGTGCATGGCACTGGTTCACAAGGAGAGCTTACTTCTTGTTCACTTCTTGTTCTCTACCCCCACAGTCCATGAATGATGCTGACTCACAGGAAAAGGCTAGGGTCAGGCTGTGCCCCCAGCTGTGGTGGTGGCCTGCACATGGTACTGGTTTACATGGAGGTTTTGCTTCATGTTGACTTCTTGTTCAGTTAACATTTTTCTGAAGGAGACATAAAAATACCCAAAAGGCATATAAAATGCCTTGCATTGGTTATTACCAAGGAAATGCAAACTAAAACCACAAAAATGTATAATTTCATATGATTAACATGACTATTGAAAAATAAGAATTGGTGAGGAGGCAAAAAAAAAAACCCAAAAACTAGAACCCTGTACTCTGTGGATGGTAACATATACTGTTACAGCCATTATGAAAAACAGTAAGAATGTCCTCAAAAAAATAAAAATAGAACTATGATCAAGCATTTCTACTTCTAGATGTAAACCAAAAGAATGAAAATCAGAGAATTTAAGCAAGAGGTATCTTGCCCTTTCGTACTCACCATAGGATTATTTACAAGAACAAAGAAATGGAGGCAATTTAAATGTCTATTAATCAATAAGTGGACAGAGAAAATAGAATGTATACTTAAAAGATAATATCATGCAGCCTCAAAAAAGAATTCCTGCCATTTTCCACAACTCAGACAAACTTAGAGGATATTATGTTTCATGAAATAAGTCAGTCACAAAATGACAACTATTCCATAAGTCTACTGATACAGAATATGAAATAATAAAACTTTTCCTTTAAAACAAGTAGAATATTGGTTACTGTGGCGGAGGGATGGGGAAGATGTTTGTCAAAGGGTTACATTGTTTCAATTCTGCAAGATGAATAAGTCTTCAGGATCTACAGAATAGTGTAATGAAAACAGTTAATGATATTATAGTACATAATGTATGTTAAAAATTTAAAAGTGCAGAAATTATATTTAATGATCTTATCACAAAGTAAAGAGGAAAGTAGGAAACTTTTGGAAGTCATGGTCATGTTTATAGCATGATAATCATGAGTGTATACCTGTTTTCAAGATTATCAATAGCTATACACTAAATATGTATTACTTTGTTGTATGTCAATTATAACTCAATACAGAACAAACTCTAAAATGAAAAAATATTATTAGTCATTCCTAGTAATACTACTATAGTTCTTTTTATTTTCTCATAATATTAGGAAACAACACTTCACAATAGCATCAAAAAATACTTAGGAATCAATTGAATAAAGAAAGTAGAGTTCTATACATTGAAATTTACAGAACTCTGAAAATGGAGATTGAAGAGAATATCAGAAAATGGAAAGATATCCCTTGCCTACGGGTGGGAAGACCCAACATAGTGAAAATGGCTATTCTCTCAAAATTTGTATACAAATTTAATGCAATCCCAATCAAAATACCATTATCATACCTCACTGAACTAGACAACATATTCCTAAAATTCACTTGGAACCAGAAGAGACCTAGAAAGGCAAAAACAATTCTAGGTAACAAAGGCAAGGCACGGGACATCACAGCCCTTGACTTGAAATTATACTAGAAACGTACTGTGATAAAAACAGCATGATACTGGCAAAAAACAAAAAACAGACAAATAAACCAACCATAAAACACAGACCTGAGAAATCATGGAACAGATTAGAAAATGCAGAAACACCTATAGACATACTCAACCACCTTAACTTTGACAAAGGGGCTAAACGAATTCACTGGAAGAAAGATAATGTCTTTAATAAATGGTGCTGAAAAAACTGCCTTTCCACATGCCAAAGACTAAAACTAGACCCATGTCTCTCACCATGCATTAAACTAAAATCAAAATGGGTCAAAGATCTAAATACTAAACAGAAACATTAAATCTACTGAAAGAGAGAATAGGTAGAACTCTTGAAGACATAAGTGTAGGCATAGACTTCATGAACAAAAGCTTGACTACACAGGGAATGCTATGGAGAATCAATAACTAGGATGTCATTCTATTAAAAACTTTTGCACATCAAAAGAAATCATCAATAGAATGAAAAGATAACCCACAGAATGGGAAAACAATTTAGCCAGTTGTCCCTCAGATGAAGGACTAATATCGAGAACATATAAAGAATTGAAAAAAATCAAACTTCCCAAATTTGAAGAACCAATCCAAAAATGGGCAACTGAGATGAATATACACTTCTCAGATGAAGAAATACAAATGATAAATAAATTTATGAAAAAGTTTTCATAATCACTGGTCATTCATGAGATGTAGATTAAAACAATGCTGAGATGCTATCTCACTTCAGAAAGAATGACTATTATCAGGAAATCAACCAATAACAAATGCTGATAGTGCTGTGAGGAAAAAGAAGCTCTTCTTCATGGTTGGTGGGAGTGTAGACTGGTGTAATCACTGTGGAAATCAGTGTGGAGATTCTTCAAAAACCTAGGAATAGAGGTCCCATTTGACCCAACTATTCCTCTTCTTGGTATTTTCCCAAAAGAATGAAAAACATCATACCACAGCAATGTATGTGCACCCATGTTTATAGAAGCACAAAATAGCTAAATCTTGGAAACAACTAAATGCCCATCAACCGAGGAATGGATAAAAAAGATGTGGTCTCATTATACAATAGAGTACTACTCAACCATAAAGAAGGATGAGCTTGATACATTTATAAGTAAGTGGATGCACCTTGAGACCATAGTCTTAAGGGAAATAAATAGACACACGTGTAAATATTGTATTGCCTCCCTGGTGTGAGAAACTATAATAGTAAATAAGATCCAAAATGTACAATAGATATTGCAAAATAGGAATAAGTTGTTCAAAAGGAAAGAGGAGCTAGGGAGGAGAGAGGGAGAAAGGAAGGGAAAAGAAAAATAAAACAATAGAAGGAGAATAAAATGAAAACAAATCTTTGTAAATAAAGAGGGATAGAGGGGCTGAAGGGAGGAGCGGGGGTTGGGATAAAAAGAGGAATCAAGATATATCATATACAGGTACAAATTCCCTATGATGAATATGATTGCTATGAATATCTAAATTGTACCAATAAATTTAATTTTTAAAAAAGAAAGTGGCAAAAAAAGAATAAAATCTTCTCAACTCTAAGATACTTGAAAAGCGAAAGTTGCCACCACCCATCTGGATCACTCAAGTTAGAGCTCAGAGGCTTCCTTAACCTTAACTGGCTGTCCCTGTTTTGCTCTGAGTTCTCTTGTCTCTCTTCTAACAGTTACACAGTTTATTCCCTCATCTTCCATTTCAGTGTTTGCATTCAAATTTTTACCACATTCTCCTGGGATTTCACTCTCTTGATTACTCGCTTTGTTTGTCATCATGTTGCTACTCCCCAAACTAATAAAAACTAAAGATAATCATAGTTTTCAAAAAAAAAGAATTTTAATTTCCATATTTTGTGAAATTCCAAGTTTTCCTGCTGTTACTGACTTTTATTCTGTTATTTATTCTGATTACAAGCAGAAAAATAATATTTCATATGATTTCAGTGTCTTGTAACATATCAGCATTTGGTTTTAGGTGAACATATGAGCTTATCTCTGAGAATATTCCATGGGCATTTAAAGAGATAATACGTATATTCTTTTGATGCTGAGTAGAGTGTTCTCTGTGCATCTGTTTGGTCTAGTTGGCTTAATGTTTTTCCACCTCTCTGTTTCATTATTGCTCTTCTATTCATACATTTTATCTGTCACTGAAACAAAATTTTAAGGTCTCCAAACATTGTTACATAATTATTTCTCCTATGAATTTGTTCAGTGTTTGTTCCACATATTTTGGGGATTCCATTGTTTGGGACATATACAATTTTTATAACTTCCTGATCAGCTGATGTTTTAATTAATATATAATTTTACATTTGCTGCTTCTAAAAATCTTTGGCTTAAATTCCCTTGTTTGTTATTCCTATAGCTGATTCATCTTTTTGGGGGGCGGGGGTTACTATTTGACTGAGAATCATTTTCTAACTTTTCATTTTCAACATCTGTATCATTGACTTAAAGTGAGCATCTTGCATACAGCATATAGGTAAACATTTTAACCCATTCTGCCTGCTTCTGTCTTTTAATTGGTAAGATTTCCTATTTTTATTTGAATCTCAACTCATTTCAACCACCTAGATTTTTATTCATTCATCCACTCACTTTTTTTTTTTTTTTTTTGTGGCACCAGGGATTGAACTCACAACCTTGTTCTTGCCAGGCAGGCAGACAGGCACTTAAGCCACTGAGCCAAACTCTCGGCTCCATCCACTCACTTATCATCAATATTTACTAACATGTTATTCAGCTATAGTTTCCATCTTAGATGCGATGAAGAACACGAAATGGATCATAATTTAGATTTTAACCTGGAAGAGTTTATAATATGAAAAGTGAGAAAAAATATGGGCAAACAATTATAGCAAAATGAACTATGTATAATAAGATACATGCATACAAATACTTTGGAGGAAACTGGATATGGCAGGATCTAGGAAAATTGCTTAAAGTTACACACGAGCATGTGACTAAGAATTTTTCAGTAGAAAGATGGGAGCTGCATTCTAGGCTAAAGGAAAGGCACAATCATATGGAAGTGTATGGTTCAGGCATAAGGAAGTAATTTGATATTACTCAAAGGAGTATGCAATGAGAAACAGCAACTAGAAACTAGGATGGAGTCAGATAGTGACAGATCTTACCTACTTTGTTAAGGCTTTGAACTTTACCTTGTGTGGGCCAGAAAATATTGGAAATAGTATATTCAGATTTAGGTTTAGAATAATCACTGGTAGCAGCTGGATGATGGATCAAATGAGATTAAAAACTTTGAGACATTAGCTGAAATTGTAAAGAAGTAGGAAATTTTTCACTGTCTCCCTTTAACACATTGATCGGCATAGGCCCCAAACCAGACCAACAGAATCCTTTACCTTGATTTTTCAAATTGCTGCCAGTGGAAAAAAATCCTATTTTTTTTTTCTAGAAACAAGCCTTAGCAATCATTTCCCCAGTTAAAACATTCAACGAATGTAAGCCTGAAACTGAGCGGACAAATACCTAAAAGAATACTGCCAAGAAACAGAAATATAGGCAAAAGTGGGAAAGCAAGGAAATTCTGAAAGCACTGAGCTCTAATCTGAGATGCCCTCAAAGTGAGTTTAATCACGATCACAAAAGGCAGTTTAGTTTTGTAAATTATTATATTCCTGTTTTCTGCCAAATACCATTCCAACTTGGTTGTTGTTACTTGTTTCTAAACGTATTTATTGAAATAGTCTTGTTAATGAGCAAAAATACAGGGGAAAAGATTTGTAGGCTCTTTCACTGGTGAATAATCAAAGTAAATTCGGAAATTAGCATTTTTACACTTACTCCAGTAACAAAGACAAAAAGCTAGTTTTTACTTTGTTTTGTTTTGTTTTGTTTTGTTTTGCTTTGCTTTGTTTTGCTTTGTTTTGAGATAGGGTCTCACTATGTAGTTCAGGCTGGTCTTAAATTCATCACCATGCCAAGCTTACAAAAGCCTGGCTCTAGCAAGACTAAAATGTGAACTAACCAGGTATGGTGGTACACATCTGTAATCCCAGCACTTCGTAGGCTAAGACAGGATGATCATGAGTTTGAGGCTAGCCTTGACTACATAGTGAGCTCATGGCTGGTCTGAACTACTTAGCAAAACTTGAAAAAGAACAGTTAATACTCATATGATTAGATCGTTTTACATGTCTATATCTGTTAATCTAAACAACACTTTTGAAGGTTACAATATGCAGTATTACAATCATTGTCAAATTCCTATCATCTTGTTTTGTAAACCTATAATATTATTGTATTGGATTTGTTGTTATCGTTTGTCTCTTTTGCTTTTTGTTTTTCTTTTCTGTGTCTTTTTTCTCTTAAATTAAAAAAATGAAATAAAAATAAAAACCTGCCTCGAAAAAGAAAATGTGAGCCAACAACAGACTATATTACTGTAATGCTAGCATTTCAGGTCCTTTTACTTTTTCTAATCATAATTATCAAGGAATATTTTTTCCAAGAAAAGTTTACAATGAAGAAAACTTCCTGAAGTTCTATTCCTATCTTATCAGCTTTCTTTAAAAAAAAAAAATAGTATTGCATAGAGAGCCAAAGATTCCTCCTTCATCTCCCAGAAGTTCCTGCTGTCTTCATATCCTTCTTGCCACATTCCTTACTAACAAGACAACTGATCTCAACCCAGTAAAAAACAGGGAAAGACCAACAAAATAAGTTTTGGGCATTCCCATGAGAAGGAAAGAAAGGAAGAAACAATTCTATAGCCCTGTCTTTCTTCAGACAGGACATTCAGCTGTGCTCAATCCTTGTTCCCTGGACATCTTGCCTGTTGGATGACGTCGTCTAAACTTGTTTCCATTTCTACACTGTTGAATACAGGCCGTGCTTCTAATAGAATTCCCTCACTAATAAGATAATGGAGACCAGCTATTCCAGTTACTTGGTCAAAATTATGTAATTATTACACACAAAGCTGGGACTAGAGTCCAAGTTTCCTAACTCTTATCAGTTCTTTGTTTTTCTACATAGTTCTACCTTCACCCTGAATTAGGAGGAAGAGGAAGGGCAGGAAAACTTAGTTGAAGCACACTGGTAAAAGTGAGGGAAACTTGACACTGGACATATCTTTCATGTCATTATTCTTCAAAAGTTACTGCCAAGGAACAAGAGGTGACAATGAGGATTAAACAGAACTTTTTGCTGTTTCATGAATTTTCCACTGGAATGCCCTAATGGACACCAGCTGTTTCATCTTCGGGATGTGTTGAGAATTTTTTTCTGCTCAGTGTTTATTGCATTGCTGCAATATATAAGAGGATGTGGTATTGTTATCTCACTGGCTCACTGGTTTTGCTGGAGTTCAATGGCACTTTCTAATTTAAATGAGCTGTTCTGGGCTAGCAGAAATCTGTAGTCAAAAAACATGGGCCAGACAGAGGAACACAATCTAAAACATGGCCTATGAACGGGACTCTCCCACCCTAAAGTCCTGAACTGTATAAACCAAGAAGAGCAGTGTGGCCCGAGTCCGGAGGCAGCTACTTCCTGCTCCTCAGCCACTGGACCCATCACAGACAAGCTTTCCTAATGAGACCAAACTTTCCTTGCCCAGGCTGACTTTGTTCAGAGTCCCACTGGACTTGTGAACTGCCTTTCACTCCATTGGACTAGAAAAAGTATATTTGCTTTTGCCAACTAAATAAAAATTTTCCAATAACAAGGTTGGTAGAATTTTCCTAATTGCAGGAAATTACGAGTTAGGATTCAATTCCAGATTTTATATTATTTTTTATCTTAACTTTAATATTTTTGTCTCATTTCTCTAATCAGACTGCAAACTGCTCAGAGGGAAGAGCTGTCTTACATTTCATTATTCTCTGACTGTGCTTAGCACAATCAATTCATGAAGTACTTTTTACTTCACTGAGAGCCAATTTGGGTAGAGATAAAATTTAACCCAAACTAAAAGATAATTAAATATTGGCAATGAATTAGAGATGAAGCCATAAAGATGTTTGGCCAAAATACATGTAGTTGAATGGACTTTTGACTTACAATTAATGAGGATAATGGGAAGGTATTGAATGACAAGAAACTGGAGTTGATTTAAGCCAAAACATTGACAGGTCATATGATTTTCCTCTACAGCACTCTTTGGTTCTTCTTTTCCATGGCCTTGATGTAGCATAAACTGGCTCATTGGACCAGTTATCATTTTAGACGTGTACACATCAGTCTTAAGTATTTGAGATCAAGAACTACATGTACACATCAGTCTTAAGTATTTGAGATCAAGAACTACGTTTGATATTTATACTCTACTGTTGAGTACAGCACTGATCACATTTTAAGTACTCGTTTTAGTGTTGTAGTTGGTAGTGCGTTGTTGAAGTTGAAACATCATGATGCCCACCGTAGCTTAGAAGTAAAGCTTCCCTGCAAAGGTCACAGTAGCACATCATTCCTAAATGGATCTGATCTGTCAGTCACAGAAAATACTTAGTAAAACATGTTCTGCAAGCAAAAGATCAGGAACTAGATAGTAAATGGCTGCATTCATGATAAAAATAAATAAAACCTGGAACTTAATCAATGCTATTATAATTTAATTTAATTTAATCACTGCATGTTTGCAGCACATGAAGTTTGCGTTGGTCTTAGGGAGTAGGCACACACGCACACCGTATTTCACTCCTTTTTATTCTCCTGCTCTCCACCCCCCTCCCTCCCTCTGACTCTAAAATTCCTTCCCCATTTTCATTATCATTATTGTTGTTATTTTTAATTTGCGTTTATGACGTGTTTATATTCTTTGTGGGTATTTGATATATGTACACGACGCATTTTTAATCTTCTTACTTCCCCTTTTCTTCCTCTATCCTCTTGTCTTTGGACTCCTGGACCTCTGCCCATTTGTAGAAGATATATCTCCCTGTTTCCTTCTATCAATTCTTTATTTTGCTCTTTATTTATACTTTTTCTCACTCAAATGAGAGATGCCATAGGTATTTAAACTTGTGTGTATGATTTATTTCACTTAACATTGTATTTTCCAGGTGTATTCATTTTCCCACAAGTGTGTGGAATTTACCTATTTTTAAATTATGTATAGAAACAAGGGTGACGAGGCCTATGGATCCTAGAAAGAGGAGAGCCAGAGAGTGAGGGAGTATTAATGCTGTTGCAACATCGTTCTGAGCAGGGGAATTGAATGTGATTACTAGAACATTCTATGAGATGGTGTTGTTGCTGTTCACTGAGCTGCCCTAAGATCTGGACTAGCGCATCTCAGTTTTTATCTTAGAGTTGTCAACTCCATGTGGGAAAAAACTTCATAATCATAGTGTCCCTATCATGTAGCATGATACTTAGCATATTATAGGCACTCAAAAATTTGTTGAATTAGTTCATATTTCCTGTTTTTTAACATTAAAACTTCACTTTCCTTTAGGCTAATTTGAAATTAAAATTAAATTATCCATGTTAATAAGTCAAATCCAAATAATTCCAAGTTGAATATGATTTTTCTATATCATACACCATCTCTATCCTGGAACTTCACTTATTTGTCTAGGAAAGTAAGCCTTTCATCCCTTTTCCCAAATATCTCCACAGGTCCTTCAGTTTAGAAGCCACCAGTTCAGATAGTCGACCTGTCTTTCTCTGGACATCTGCTCAGGAAGGAACCTTTGGTCCATCATAGCATTTCATCACTTGTAAGAAACAGCATACTGAATATATGGCCATAATTTTACACTTGTAACATTTGGAAACATCTTCTGATGAGCATACTTAGTGTAGTATGAGATTTTATTTTCCAAAAAGTGGCAATTAACCCATATTGTAGTCTACTTATCAATACTACTTTAAAAGACTATAGTAACTCAGAAATAGCAAAACCAGAGGGCCTGGATGACAGTTATACAAAATTCAGATACTGGAAAGAAATAGTTACATTGCAAATGAATAATTCAAATTCTCATTTACATATTCTTCTCCCATGAGTTCAGTTATTGTGATTAAGCATCAAGAGAAAGAGTCAGTCAAGTCTGAGGCAACGAGCAAATTGAGTTCCTAGTGGCACACCCTCAGTCCTCCCTGCCAACCAGTGAGGCCTCTCTGTGAACCCATGTTTCCTAGTCTCTCATTTACATCTGAGTGTCAACCTTCTCTAAGTAAAGCATGGTAATGCTGCATTTGGTATAAATTTCTTCTATCATTAATAGGCAAAGGAATGGGTATTTCCCAGTACTATGGGATCAGAAAATCAGTAACAATTATTTTTTAACTTAGAATCTGCTCATTGAACATCCAAACCATGTTCTCCTACTCAAAATAAACTGTCTCCAGATATGCCACTGTCTGTCACCTTCATCTCCATTCCCATATGGCCACTGATGCCTGGTCACCAAGGTCATACCAGCTACTCCTCTGAGGAATGGGAGTAAACATCACCATGGAGACTACTGACGTGACACCTCCAGTATAAAATGTTTCCACCTGTCCATTTTAGGGCACAGACCGACCAAAATTGGCTTCTTTTCAACTTCTACTAAAATTCCCAGGGATGCAGATCTTATTTTTCTCACTCTTCTTGCACTTTGAATCTGTCTAATTCTGTCAGACTCGTAGAAAACAGGCAGTGTTGGAGCCTAACTGAATGCTCTGGAGTCCCTTTGCATCATTTAGGGTGTAGGCTGAGCTGCCATTACAAAGAGATGAAATAAAGGCACAAATAAAGTAAAAGTTTATTTCTTACCTAGGATAGTTCAGAGGCAAACAGGTCTGCCCTCCTGAGAGGTGTCATATCTGGGTCCAATGTGGGTGCTCCAGGTTGTTCCTTACTACTGGGATGGAGGAAAGGCACTGGGAATCTGTGAGTGGAAGTGATGACAGCCAGTCCTTCTCCTCCTTTCATGCAAAGCTTCTGCCTTTGCCTCTGTATCAGGTGCATTCCTTCCCAAGTATAATGCCAGAATAATTAAAAGTCATAGACTTTTCTGTAAACAGTGAAAATATTTCTATCTTTGGCAGCCTTAGAAGATATTTCTAACTTGCCAGTCTCTGGATGCCTCTCTAATATACAGGCCCTGCCTTGTACCCCATCAAGTGCCTTTCTTCAAGCAAAGGTACACCTGGAAGGCCCATCTATTTAAAAGTGCTCATACTAAACAGCATCAGACAAGCATACACAGCATCTTCTTAAAATAAAAATTGTAGAAGTAATGTGTAATGAAACACATGATAGGAAATGAATTTGTTTCATTTATTGTTAATTTTCATTTATGAGTATATGCAAATGAATAATAAATATTGTTCTATACACAGAACTGGTGAAGATGATGAATTAGGCAGGCATGGTTCCTATTCTAGACATCTTCCATGTCTACTCTTTTTGACGTTTTCATCTTCCTCTCTGACAGATGACATCAATGGGTATTCTTACTATTATAGCTTGTGTTTAGATGTGTCCCCAAAGCCTTACATGGTCATAGGTTGGGTTTTTTCAGAGGTGGCTGGATCTAGGGTGTGTAATACTAGAACTGGTTCAATGCAATTCTAGGATCAAGAGCACTAGGATTAAGGTGTGAGTGCTATCTGGCCTAGATAAAATATAAGGGATAGGAAGAGCTGTGGCCATCTCTTGCTGCTTTGCCACCTTTTGTCCACCATGAATTGTTTATCCTTTGTGATGCCTGTCTGCCATGCCACCCTGTCTTAGAGTCAGTGAACTGTGGACTGAAACTTCTACACACTGTGAACTAAATAAACCTTTCCTCCTTTTACTTTAGGTGTTGTCCCAGCAATGAGAAAAGTAACTAAGACAAAATCTGGTACCAGAAAATTGGCGCTGTTGCTGTAGCTATAGTTGACCATGTGATTCAGCAGCTTTTGGGAATGACCTGTGGGAAGGAGAAAAATTTGGAAAGGTTAAGGGATGCCAGCCAAGAAACTAGAGTTGGAACACTTTAGACACTACTTGATGGGAAATTCTGGTCAGAGCTCAGAAGATCGGAAAGTTGATAATAATCCTGCAGGTAAAGACCTGGCCTGGGAAGTTTCTTCTGGGAAGGACTGCATTGGCTATCAGACTCAAGATGACATGTATTAAACTTTGGTAGAGAGTTTGTCTGAATTTTGCTGGCATCCAGAGATTTTGCCTGAGACCAAGAAAAGGGGCACAGACTAATTAATCTTGCAGAAAAAAATTTCAAGTCAGTCTAATGTTGAGATGGAGGCATGGTTTCTGTTGGGAGCTTTTTGCCAGATTTATATTTAGAATGAAGAGAGAAGAGTTCAACAGAATAATTCAAAATGTTGTGAGTTTGGCCAGAAAGGAAGTTCCAATAAAGTTGGAATCTGCAAAGATGGCACAGAGAAGAAATTGGTCATTGAAAAGACTAGCAAGAAAAACTCAAGTAGTTCAGAAAAAGACAACAGAAAAGACAGCCCCAAAACATCACAAGAAACAGCAGGACTTGAGGCTTTGCAGCATCAAAATTGCAAAAGTGAAAGACATTGCTTTGAGAAGAGAACCCAAGAACACCATGCTCCAGAATGGCTGTGGCCTAGGAAAGTTGTTCCTCAGAATTTGGTTCATAGGGACTCAGCCCCTACAACCAAGCAAGAAGGAAGCCTGGCTACTGCTCCAGCCGACAGAAGACCTTGGCATCATCCATGTGGTGCTGGTTTTGGGTGTATGCAGAATGCAAGTGTTGTGGGGTCAGGAAGCCTTCCACCCAGATAGCAGAAGAAGGCCTGGGAGACCAGGAAGAGTGCCCCTTGAGAGGGCAGTGTGTGAAACTGTGAGTGTGAAGACAATGGTTCATGGAGACCCCAGAAGTTTGGAGGGACCAAGAGCATGAATCATCTGAAGAAAACTGCAAGGAGGGAAAAGAGCCACCCAAAGAAAGAAGCTATAGGATCTACAATCACCAGCAATGCCATAGTGATAGAGCCACTTAACCCCTTGGGATGTCACTATTTGCCAAAGATCCAAAGGGATGTGGAATTGTGGAATTTAAAGTTTGCCCTGCTGAATTTTTGTCTTCCTTTGTTCCCATTCCTTGTCTTGCTTTGCTCCCACTGTTTGTAACTTTTGAAATGGAAACGTGTGTCTTGTGCTATTGAATGTCGGAAGTATTTAATTTTCTTTTCATTTGTAGAGGGGCTTGCAGCTAAAAGTTTGTCTTAAATCTCAGTAAAGACTTTAGACATGGATGGTGCTGAAATTGTTAGGACTCTGGCAACTCCTGCAGATGGACTAAATCTCTTTTGCATAGAGAGACATGCATGAGTCTTTGGGGGGCCAAGAGCAGAATGTTATGGCTTGTGTTTAGATGTCCTCCCAAATCCTCCTGCAGTCATAGTTGGGGCTTTCACAGAAATGGCTGGATCTAGAGTGTGTGATGCTAGAATTGATTCATGATGCAACGCTAAGATCAAGGGCACTAGGGTTAAGGATGTGAGTGTTACCCATCCTGGGTAAGGTATAAGGAATACAAAGAGCTGTGGTCATCCCTTGTTGCCTTGCTACCTTCTGCCCACCATGAACTGTTTCTCCTCTCCCAGCAAAGACTTTCTTGCTTCCACCACTGGCCTTTGAGTCTTCTTAGTGTATATCCTTGACATGAACATACATGAGATATTGTAATTGGCTCTAGGCATCTGGTTGGACTCATGCAAGACCTTGCAGTGGGCTTCAGGCCTGTGGCTAGGTTCTTGTGGGACACTACCATTGGATCCAGGCCCTCAGCTGGATTTTTCAGGTTTCCACCATGCAAACAGATCTCTTTCTGTCTTCTGGATTTCACTTTTTGGGTAAATATTATAAGATACTCCTATAAATGTATGTGTGCTGTATCAAATCAATTCCCTTGCAAATCACTGACTACAATACTAGGCAAAGAAGAAGCATCTACAGAGGTCCTGACATGAGAGAGCTAAAAAGACAGTCCTTTAAATATGACACACAAACGACCTGTGAGAAACTGCTCAACATCACAAATCAAAACCAGAAAGCCATATCACCTCACACGTACTATACTGGCAATTATCAAAAAGACAGCAGAGTTGGCAAGGATGTGAAGAGAAGCAAACCCTCGTACACTATTGGTGGGAGTGTAAATTAGTACAACAATTATGGAAAAATGTACAATGGTTTCTTTAAAAATTAAAAGTAAAACTGAAATGTGATCCAGAAATCCAGTTTTATATATATATATATATATATAATCAGTATATGAAATTTCATATATATATATATATATATATATATATGAAATCAGTGTGTTAAGATGATACCTGCACTTCTATGTTCATTATTACATCACTTTCAACAATACTGAAGATATTGGATCAACATAAATGTCTATCAACAGATAAATAGATAAAATGCAATACACACACACAATGGAATACTAGTCAGCCTTTAAAAATAAGAAAATTCTGCATCACAACATGGATAAACCTGAAGGAAATTATGTTAAGTGAAATAAGTTAAAAAAAGAAAAATCTCATTTACATGCCAAATCTAAAAGAGGTGAATTGATAAAAACCGATAATATAATGGTACTTACCAGGGGCTGGCAAAAGGGACTCTCTGGGAAGCATTCAAAGAGATATTAGTCAAAGAACACAAAGCTTCAGTTAGACAGGAGAAATAAATTTAAGATGTCTATTTGTTTTAGTTATTTTCTTACTTCTGGGACAAAATACCTGGCACTCACAATTTAAAGGAGAAGTTTATTTTGGCATATGATTTCAGTCCATGATCACCCAGCTCCAAGGCAAAAATGGCATAGAAGAGGGGCATTGCAGATGAAAAGCTGCTCATGTCCTAGGAGCCAAGAAACAAAGAGAGAAAAGGGAGGAGCCAGGGACAAGAATATGCCCTCCCAGGTCACACCCCCTCCAACCAGGCCCCATCTTCAAATGTGAGTCATTTGTGGGATATTTTATATTTAAACCATAACATTTACATATCATAGAGACAGTAGTCAATAACAATATATTTTATACCTTGCAAACTACTGAGAGTAGATTTTATATGTTCTCACCACACAAAAAATAAATAGTAAAATAATTTAATGATAGATAATAGCTTTGGCTTAATAATTCAATAATGCATACATATCTCAGAACACCATGCTATATACCATAAAAAGCTATAATTTTCAAAAAATTTTTCAATTTTTTTGTTTTAAAAAAACCTTGAGTAGGAATTTCAGAAAAACAAACAGTCAATAAACATTAAAAATTTAAAAAGAAAAAATAAGTGTTGATAAGTGGAATAAAATAAAATTGAAGAATGTAACAACTTTCTAGACAGTCAAAACTGCTGTATATAGATTTTTAAATTTAAATTTATTGTAACTGATATATAGAAACATAAAAATTGTACCAGTAGATGTACTTTTCTTTTTTCCATTTCTATAAGATCAGTATTTAGGTCCCACATCTGAGTGAGGTCCTGCGGTATTTGTTTATCTGTGTGCAGTTTATTTCACTTAGCATAATGATCATCAGTTCTAACCATGTTGTTCAAATGAAAATATTTCCTTCTTTTTAAGGTGCAATATTATTGTGTTGTATATGTGTACCACATTTTCTTTATTCATCAGTCCATTTCTTGGCTGTTGTGAATAGTGTTACAACAAACGTGGATTCAGATGTGTCTTTCTTTGACACACTAATTTCATTTCCTTTGGATATATACCCAGTAGTGGAATTACTGGATCACGTGGTAGCTCTATTTTTTAATTTTTTTTTTAGTATTGTGAGTTTTTAAAAAGATTTTTCTCAACTGTAAAAATCATAAATGGGCTTTTACGCTTCTTTTCCTCAACCATCAACATATACTTTAGCTAATACTTAGGGAGATTTTTAGTTGCCATGTGAACCATGATTCTGATAAATAGACATGTAGGAAAAATCTTTTTTTAGCCAGTGCCCAAACTACAGCTCATCCAAACATTTCCCCTATAACACTTGCCCTTCACTACTTTTCCAACTTAAGAAATTGTTGTTAATTCAAATACTCAATTAACTAAAATTCTCCAATGGCCCTTCCTTATTGCTATTAGTCTCACTGGATGTATTACCTCTGAGTATCAGCCTAACAGTGTCATTGAAAAGTTGTATAGAATTCATTATTTTTAACAACAACTTAAAATTAGTAGCTTTGAATGAGGACTCAGGAACTGACTTTTCTCAGTCCTCTTTTCAAAGAAATCCCCTTATCATAGACCTCTGTCCATTCCCCTCCAGTCTGTTAATTAGAAAGATGGAACCAGAAAACTATAGGGCCACCCCAGGTCTAATGGTCTTTGAGGTTGGTAGCAACCATAGACTTACAGGAAAATACTTGTTCTTCAAATAAAATATCTCATTCTAAACCACTCTGACCCCAGCTTTTAGAATGACAGCCCTCTCCCTATCCAATTCTGTCTGTATTGTTTCCTCACCTCTTCTACTTCCTCCCTAGGAGACAGCATAGGGCACTGTTACACTGAAGACATCCATCACTCATTCAGTCTAGTTGAGAAATGGCTCACATGTGAGCACCAGTAATTTGCCATGATGGTTAATTTTATGCGTCAATTTGACTAGGCCACAGTTCCAGGATATTTGATCAAACACCAGTCTAAATATTGCTGTTAAAGTATTTAAGATGATATTTAAAATTAGGAAACTTTGAGTAAGGCAGATTACTCTCAGTATATAGTTAGGCCAAACCTACTCAGTTTCTGGCCTTAAGAATAAAGAGACAGAGCTTCTCCAAGAAAGAGAAAGAGTGTATTTGCACTTAGTTGCTACATCAGCCCCTCCACCCCCTGGCAAGTCCCTATCCTGCCAGACTACCTAGAGACATTGGATTTTTCAGTATCCAAAATCATGTAAGCCAGTTATTTAGGAATTTGAATCTGAAAACCACTTTATGAACCACCTTATCAAATCAACATTTTTTCTGTCAATAGTAAGATCTGTCTTCTCTCACAGTGGCCATATCCTGGTCACTGATGTTAGTCACTTTTTTCTCAAGCTATAGACAGATTCTCATTAATAGAATGAGGATAAGTTTGGCTATCCTGCTCACTTGAGAAGATTGGCATAGGAATCATGAAAAAATCATGCAAACATCCTCTATAAATGATATGATTAAGCAAGAGCAATATGTTAACCCTAACCGTAGGTAATATACCTTGTATACATATACAGTTAGGAAATATTATATCCTCAAAAATATAAATTGCTTCTTAAATTGAGTTAAAGCATACCAATTTCTGATTGGAGTAAATATCTCTTCAACTAACTGGTTGATGTGGAGAAGGCAAATAAAAAACACTGATTCACTGATTTAACAATTATTATTCTATTATTTTTTATGAAATTTTGTTTTACCTTTTTTACCATAAAATTAAAAAAACACTGAGTCAAGGTAGAGAAAAGATTTGAATGGAAGGTTTAGTATTTAAGACTTAGTTGATAGAAAAAGATAGCAGAGACACTGAAATTCACAGACAAGAAAGGAAATCTTCATGACCAAGCTCTTCTGCTTCAGAAAACCTCCTTTAAACAATCCTACCACACACACTATGGGTCCTTCCTTAGCACACCGTGCACCTACCTATCATAGCACGTACCATACTGAACTGAAATTCTCTATTGATAGGTACCTTTATCTCATACATCATAAACCACATCAATGAGTTATCCATTGTTACTGTTAGAAATTACCAAGTATTTAGGGTATTAAAAAACCAAAATGGAATATCTTATCATTTTCAAAGGAGAAGAACATATTGCTTTGTCTTTTCCAATTTCTACTTTCCTTAACTTACAGTCCTTTCCTCACATCATCCTGATCTTTGCTTCTATTTTCATGTCTCCTGCTGTCTTAGTCTGACTCTCCTGCCCTCTTGCCCATTCAAATAATCCAGGATAATCTTCTCACCTCCAGATCCTAATCTAACTAAAGAGAATTAGTATGTGGACATTTTGGATGGACCATCAAGATGCCTAACATATTGCTTAAGAACAAGATTGTGTTTTAGTCATCCTTTTGTCCCAAACACCAGAATCACAGCAGATACTTAGAAAATGTCAGCCCCCTTTCTGTCTATATTTTATACAGTGGCTTCATGTATTCTTCACTCAGTTAATTTCCCCCTGTTAAAGGGAAACATTGTTACTAGGGGGAAAGTACACTAGCTTTTAAAAAGTCTAGGATTTTAGTACCAAATTTCTGCATTGTTCAAAATGGGGAAATTGAAGTTCAGAAGGTCAAATGACTGCATCACATTTAAATGGTAAAGTAAGATTTGAAGCCCACAGTCTTTCTATCTTAATACACCAATTCATTAGCATAGAAACAGACTGTTTTACTATATTTAAAAGGTAAGTCAAGTCCTAGATAAGCATCTTACATCATTTAAGATTGTACAAAGGAGTGGATATTTGTAACAGTTTTTATCTTTTGTGGAGATTATGGGCATGGATTTATTTAATGAGGAACTCTAAAGAAGTTCCTCACTGAGTAATTTTCCTTTCACTTTGTTGGATTTCCAACTGTTTGTTTCCTCAGGAAAGAATAATCCACAACCTTTTGGACTTTTAAGTACCAAACATAGGCCACACTTCCCTGCATTGTGTGGTTTGAGTGACTCCTGACATTGGCAAAAGTCTCCATCCAGATGAGGTTGTTTTGTGTCCTCTCTGGAAATTTCCTCTCATGTTCACAGTGTGTGTGACTGACCATGTTGGATTAAGAGAGTAATCCTGGCTGAGGTCACTATTGTACTTTTTAGCTCTTAAATCTTTGAAGCTGTATCTTCCCAGAAGAAACCCACACCTCTATACCTTTTCTTTCTCATAGAATATCCTTGTCCACTCTGAAGGCTGAGACTAGCAAGAAATCCTCCAAGGCAATGCTAAGCCTTTAAGTAGATGAAATTTAAACCAGGTACTTGGAAATTTTATTTTTTTCTCAATGCCCTGTTCTCTAGTCCTCAATTCATATCTACTTTAGCTCATGGTGCCTTTAATAACACAGCCTACTATAAACTATATTTTACAATGCTTAACAACTTCAAATATCTTGGATAATGTTCAAATATTTATTATTATGATTATCATTTTAATTTCACATCCTCATCTAAATTAGTCCTTTTATCTCTTGTATTTCATATATTATTATTCTACTTTCTAAATGCTTTGTTTACAAAATGGAAAATTTTAAAACACTCTTTTTTTTTTATCCCTGTAGCTAATGTCAGATGTCTTACATTCCTTTTTTCTTTTCCAACTAACTTTTTCTACCCTCTTCAAAAAATAATATAAGTTGGGGAAATTGACAGTTGCAGTGTCTCATCCCACCTAAATATAAACAAAAACATGCCACCCGGCATAGGCATGGGCCAGTGCCAGGCCAGGCCAAATACAGCCAGCTATAGCAATGCGGTAGGTTTACAACCTTAACTGAGCCAATCAGAATCTTTTACTGGAATTTATATGCATCAAAGCAGGGAGGGAAAGTTAACACTTGTTCCTCAATAGTCACTGAAATGGAAAGATCTTCAATAAGACAAGAATCTGGAACAATCAATAAATCGTGAAGTACCCTGGTCACACTGCATAGTAAGAAATCTCTGCCATCACAAAGGAGAGCAAAGAGAGGAGCAGAGAGATGGCCCTGAGGCCAGCTCGACTTCATTCACTTTATTCACACAACCTTCTGTTTCTTTAAGTTACTTTTAGTTGGATTTTTGTTACTTGCAAGTAGTTCTCAGCTAATGCATCCTTTTCTCCCAGTGATTCTCATTTTTTTCCATTATATCCAGAATGTTTCACAAAAATTTTGCATCTTCTTTACAGATAATGGTAAACTAAATTATTTTTAACAGTACCCAAAAAATCTATCATGAATAGAGGAGTTGCATCTTTTTGACACATCCATTCCCAGGACTGAGCTGAGACTTCCTGGAAACTACAGCCCTAATTCAGCTCTGTACATTCTAGTATGTTGCACATGTTGAATACTAAACACTATTACAGTAATTGATGGACAGACAAACTCTGACCATCCTATTGCAAGTCCTCTGGAGCCATTAGACTTCTGGAACAGTTCCAGATTCAAAAAGGGCCGAGAAATTTGAACAAAATTAAGCAAAATCCTCTGGGCAGTAAAGAACCAGTTTTATGAGAAATGCAACATCAAATGAAGGAACCACAAATGTTGGAAACCTAATTCATTCCATGGCTGTAAAATGGAAAACTTTCACTGCATACAATACTTATGCATCTTATTATCCAAGAAAAGTGAGCACAGTGACAAGAAATGTAAAAGACTAGAAAGATAGTAGGAAAAAAGACAGAGAGTGACAAATGTAACTGTGGAAGCAGTGGTGAAGATGGAGTTTAGGAGGGTTACCAGCACAGCGAGCAGCAGATAATCTGCACTGTGGGATTGGTCCACTATGGGAAGATAGTTAATTGTGGCCAAAATGGAGCCCAAAGAGGGTGCCAATGGGACAGAGTAGATATTTTTAAAGTACATGCTAGTGGACTATATTGTTAACATTCCCTATGTGGAGTTGGTATATATACATGAAACATCTTAATTCTGTTTTTCATCCCTTTCCCAGGCCCTCTATTTCTTGACTTCCTTCTCTTTTGAGAAAGGTCTATCTCCCTAGATCTTATTGTCTATCTTTTACTTTGCTCTTTATTTATAATTTGGGTTTTATCCATCAGATAGAGAAAGACCTATACCCCACACTTCTTAAAACACCCATGGGTATATTCCCTGTTCATAGCACCAAGGTAAATCTGAATGACAAAACTAAATCTTACCAGTAAGTTTGCTGGCACTGTATTATAAACAACACTCTGGCATATCAGTGAAGCCATTCCTTAATTTAAATTGTACTATTTTTTTAATGGAAGACAAAGTGAACAAATAAAAGTTTAGTGTTAAAGGAGAAAATAAATTTTTTTAGTGTTAAAGGAGAAAATAAATTCTATTACCCATTTTCTCTGGACCACTGCATTCTTGGTTGCCTGTGGAGCTATTGTGGGAGATGCAGTGGGCAGGTGCTTTTGCCAACTATGGACAAATTACTGATGTAGGAAAGAAGTCAGTCCTAAAGATCTGTTCAGAAAATCTGCCCAGAGAAAATTTCCTTTCTAGTGGCCACGGAGAAATGAGCTCCAGGAGGAGCAATGTATGCTGAAATATCTTGAGCTTTTCCTTTCTCTGTTCTCTTTGTATTTCTCAAGTCTTGTTGTTAACCATTGCAGCCCACCTTCACTGATGATTTTGGGGATTAAGGAAAGTGACTGTTTCCACAACAGGACAAATAAGTTCCAGTTAAAGAGAAAAACTGTAAGAATCTGATTATAAGGCAATAAAAGGTGTGCCCAAGCACAGAGAAGTGACACAGAATTCAATGGCCAACTATGAGAAGAAACCACACCCAGAATAGATTCATGAAGCCTTGGAGAGTCTAAAGAATTATGTTTGGGGAGTGCCTCAGTTACTTTTCTCATCGCTGAGACAAAATACCCAACACACAAAGTAAAAGGAGGAAAGATTTACTTAGCTCACAATTTGCAGAGGTTTCCGTCTGTAATAGATTGGCCCCGAGGCAGGGTGGCATGGCACACAGGTATTGTAGAGGAGAAACAATTCATGGCAGGCAGAAGGTAGCAAAGCAACAAGGGTCACCCACAGCTCTTTCTATCCCCTTTATCTTATCCAGGTTACCTAGGCGGGGTAGCACTCACACCCTTAATCCTAATGCCCTTGATCCTTGCATTATACCATTAATCAATTTCAGTGTTGCACACTCTAGATCCAACCACCTTTGAAAAACCTCCATCTATGACCCCATGATTCTTTGGGGGAGCACCTAGACACAAACCAGCAGGGAGCATTATAAGAAATTGCATCTTCTTATGGGACGGGATGCTGACATTTTTATTATTTCTACTACCATTATCCTTATTATTCAAAATAAGTGTGGCCTTAAAGGTTAGAGAACTTTAGGACACAAAATCCACAATGAAAAGCAAGGGGAACACTTGCATAAGCAGATCAGCATGATTTTGCTTACCTACTGTTGTAGTCAGGGGTTACAGGGAGAACAACTACATACAGGACACAGGATTTGTAATACTGTTTTTATAATAATCACCCAAAGTTAAACACGAGACAGTGCAGGAAGATCTGTCCACAACACTAAGACCCAGGATAGCCGAGGGCCTGAATCCCACAGCAATATCATGCAAGAGTCCCACTAGAGACCCGAATGCATGACAATGCCTCCCACAGTACCAACTGGGAACCTAAGAGCCCCCAATAAGGGCTCACGCCAGTTTATTCATGGTTCTGTGCTGGGAAGGCCACAGGTCAGCGGTGGAACCAGAAAGTCTATGCCAGCAGGGTGAAGGAGCTGTGCAGTGAGTTGAGGGTTCTA